>APFE031149140.1:29063-42444 GCA_000404065.3 Pinus taeda
TGTCTTCTATTTATAGAGAAATTCCTCCAAGTGGAAAATAACGGCAAGTTGGCTTGATCCCTGTCAAAATAATCTTGATCGTTGACAAATCCTTGATCAACTTTTAATTTCAGTCGTCGAAAATACTTTTTTTTTTTGGATTTTCAAGTTTTTCAGTAAAACCATTTTTTATTAGTTAAAAAATAATTATTTTGAACTAAATAAATGTCTTTCGAATTAATCACATCATTAGGCTTTGGTCAATATGGATCCGAAAGACATGTATTTACAATATGTATCACAAAAGACTTCGATCTAATATTTTGAACTAATTTCCTCAAAAAATTGACTTTGACTTAACCACCAAGGTCTAATGGTCCAATTTTTCTTGAAATTTCCAATATTCCCTTCGTGGGGAACCTCCAAAAATTAACTTCTTCTAGACCCATGAATTTTTCACTTGAAGAAATTAATTTCTAACATTTTAATTTTTACTCTAAATTAATTAATTTTATGGCTTATGATTTAATTTTATTATTGTCAGAAAAATTAATTAATTGACTCATGAGAGGATTAATTATATTTCTACCCTCAAATATTTTAGCCATGGTGTCTAGGTGTCTAGGCTCATGCCCTAAGATTTTACAAATTCAACCCTCAAAGGGGAAATACTTGTTCGCTATAGACCCTCATAAAACATACTCAATTATGTGACATAATATGATCTAATAGACCGAGTGATTTGTAATAAAATAATTTAGCGAATTAGCTTAAATTATTCCCAAAGCACTTTTACAATTTACAATCAACTTGACTAAAACGCTAGGACTCACCTATGACTTTGACGATAAATTCCACCCTAGCTTTGGGGTGAGACTGAAAGGAAAAACTCGGTCAGATCATCCATGTTTAGAAACACAAATAATCAATAAGACAAAAAGCCTCCTAGGATGAATTTGTTGTCAAAATCATAGGTTTACCTAGGTTGTTACATACTTGAACAGTCATACTAGCATCATTTACATTATAAATTTGCAGGATGGGTTTACAATGACATGATAGACTGCTCGTTGATGATTCTAAACTTTGAAAAGAATTCCTTCAAGTTTCTGGATCTTGCTTCCTTAAAATGTTGAAAAAATGGGTGCCATAACAATTCTCACAAATGCTTGATCATCAAATGGTGTTATAACTAATGCATGGTTGTTGTTTAACATATTTCAATTTTTGGATTTTTTTATGAACAACAATCAATTTCATATTTGGCATCATTACAATATTTAATACTGACATATTTGGCATCATTACAACATTTAACACTGCACCAGCATTCACTCATTGACATTGGCTCAAGCATCACTAATTTTGTAGTATGTACCTTTCACTTGGTTAATGAGACTATTGGGTTTGGAATGCCTTCATAGTTTGCTTTTCTCTCATTATACTACAGCATGGTCCAAATTGGACATCTTGGACTTGCAATGTTGAGCACTTTGTGATATTAGACTTTACGAGAGGTTTTCTAATTCCTTACGTGAGGTGACTGGATTAAATCTTGTCAATCTAAGCACAAAAAAAAACATCATATATCATCGTTTAGTCTTAGACTGGCATAGGGATTCCCCCTGTGCTAGGGTAGCTTAGTTTCCTTAGTCTAAATTCTAGGGTAAGGCTTTCTTGTTGGAGTTAGGACTTTTCTTCCTAGGGTAGAGTTTGAAAGGTAATAAGCACCATTGATTGACCAGTGATACATTACTAGTAGATCACTAGTGGTACCTTGATGTATTCCAATGATATGATAATATATTTGTCATGAGGTACCCTTCCTTAGAGGTTAAAGGTTTCACATGACATGTATGATGGTGTGGTACAAATTTCTCATGATTTTCTTAGTACATAGGGTTCTATTTCACATGACAACGACACATTCCTAGGGTTGATATCATTTTATTTCCATGCTTATCTAACCACCCCTTTCCTATGATTCTAGAGGTGATTATTGTTAGCACATCTAATGTGGATACACCCACTTAGTGAGAGTACCCTAGCTCATGGTGGTATATTTATTGTTTATTTCATATTATTATATCATGTACCTTATCCAAATGATGCACTGCCCTTTGTGCATGCATCCTTGTTACTTTCACTACATAAGAAACAATTTCACCACACTTGCACACATGGAGGTCTCTTTGTGTGAGTTATTACGTTGTTGACTTGGTTTCTTATTGAATGTGGATTATTTGAGCATAGATTGAGCTATTTTGGTGGAGTGCCCGCCTTCTTGGCACATATGTTGAGGCTCCCATCCTGTATATTATTATTTTATGCATGAGATGAGGTCATCATCCTTTTCCTTAAAGGTAGTTAATGCTTTATTGACCAAGCACATGGGTCATGCCATTATTTTATTACTTTTTGACATCTTCTCCGTTGGATCCACCTCCTAGCCCACATTTTGATGAGTGTTGCACATGAGAGGGGTACATATTGCTTTTTGATGCCACATGTGCAATTCTCCCCTTCTTTTGGCATGATTTTGGAGGGTTCTTAAAGGAGATTGAGGGGTGGTCATCATAATTTATCTTATCAACATTTATCTTTTATCTCACACTTCTGGAGGCTAGGAGACTCAAAGCCTAGCTTTTTTATCTATTCCTGACATGTCTAACCACATACCTATTGGAGTGCCCCTCTCTAGGGTTATTTTATTCATTTGTTAAATATGTTTGACATGGTCTTGCACCCAGATTAAGGAAACACCCTCTTTCCTTGAGCTCTCATTGATTGGAGATTGTATATGTGACATTAGTCCACCTATTTTATTAGTTGTTTTGACTTGTTCTCTTAAGTTAGAGGACAATGATATTTTATGTTTTCATGGAATAGATCTAGGGATTTGCTAGAGATATTATTATTTGACTGAAGAAATTGTTGAGCTTAGACTCTATATATCTGAGGCTCCTCCATTCATAATGGTTGTTGAAAATGACTGTAATTTTTGGGAGAGCATGTTGCTCTAAGCTCTTCTGAATTAATAGAATAAAATGGTGCTTTCTTCTTCATGTGAGCTGAATTCTCGTGGATGTTAATTGCTGGATTATCATGTTAGATTTGTGAACATCAAAGATACTTCTCAAGGCCAAGGTGAAGGACTTATTAACCACAATAGAAGTGAATTAAGTGTGTGATGGTCCCTCACTCTTAATATTTTATTGTTTTTCTATGTAAATGTTCTTGCTTCGCTTATTTCCTGGTCAAGTAATACACTGATAGTAACTTAAAAGTGCACATTTTTAGGCCCTTTCCTCTTGCATTTCTAGTAGGAATTTCTAGCCACCTTATACTTCTCAAGGCCAAGGTGAAGGACTTATTAACCACAATAGAAGTGAATTAAGTGTGTGATGGTCCCTCACTCTTAATATTTTATTGTTTTTCTATGTAAATGTTCTTGCTTCGCTTATTTCCTGGTCAAGTAATACACTGATAGTAACTTAAAAGTGCACATTTTTAGGCCCTTTCCTCTTGCATTTCTAGTAGGAATTTCTAGCCACCTTAGGGCTATCGTAGCAAGCTATTTCGTGCTGTTATAGACCCTAAAATTGAGCTATCGTAGCAAGCTATTTTGTGCTGTTATAGACCCTAAAATTGTGTTTAGTAGCCTCTCAGGAACCCATCTAACCCCATATAGCCAATCTGGAAAATAGACACCAATCCTCCCCTTTCAACCACTCAAAAAGCATATAAAACCCATCTTTTATTTTCTGTTTTACAACCTGACCCCATATAGCCAATCTGGAAAATAGACACCAATCCTTCCCTTTCAACCACCCAAAAAGCATATAAAAAGCATATTTTATTTTCTGTTTTACAGCCTGTAAATTTATAGCAGAAAAACATTCATTTCAGACCCCATTTACTTAAAATTCTGTTTGCAAATCTGTAATTTCCAGCTACATATTTGAACACAGATTTGCTATTAGCTTTCAGTATGCTGAAAGTTACATGTTTAAATCTGGAAAAATAATTGTCCAACTAAACCCTAGAAACAGATTTATTCCAAATCCTCAAGCATCCTCTTCCATCATCATTTATTTGGACTTAGATTGCATTAGGTTTTGGATTTATATTCCCTTAGGGATTCCCCCCTTGAGCTAAAGGAGACCCAACCTAAAGCTAGAAATAGAGCTACTATGTGGGCAGCCTATCTATATCACTCATAGAGTCTCATGTCTGGTTGGGGCTTTTACATTTGAGTGATAACCTGGGAGGTAACAAGCTGTATTATGGAAACAAAAAGCTCAGTTTGAAACCACCAAACCTGATCAACAATGGTACCCTTAACCTACATTGTTTTTTCAGTGTTGCTTTGTTTCCCCTAACCTACATTGCTTTTTCAGTGTTGCTTTGTTTACATGTTTGCCACTATATATTAGCAACCATGGAGGACAAAGTCTCCCTCATGTCTACTAACTGCCTAATAAATATATAATGTGATGCAAATCTGGCTTCTCCAACCTTTAGCTGTTGAAGTTTCGAAAATTCCTTATACCTAGCTTGTGCATGTTGGTGGTTAGTGATAAAAAGCTAAAATTCTCTTGCTTCTTCACATACTTTTTTCATCCATTCAACTTCAACAACAATGGCTTTAAAAGCAAGAATTAAACTATGCACTACAAAGGATGTCCAAAACATATGGTCATACAGTGCCTCAATAATTGCCCAAGCTACTTTGCATGAACTTGCAAAACATTTGAAGGCCCCACAATCTCAATTGCTTTTGAAAAACTTCCAGCAATTCATTTAGTGTTCTTCTTCTCCCCTAAAGCATCTATTTCTCTCAAGAAGTATGGGCCTAAAGAAGACATTACAATAATTTTTACCAATGGCCTATCAGTGGTATCAGTCCAACCATCAGAGTTAATAGAGAGTCAGAGACACCATTGCCACTGGAACTGGAACAAACCTGTTCCGACACTTTCTCCACAATTAATTTCTCCTTCCGTAGAAGGGCAGTGCACCCTTTCTCAATGTTTGACCCCTTAGCCCCTTGTAACCCCTAGAGGCCTCATTAACTTCCCTGAGCACGTCTCGCCAATATGGAGGCCACAGCACATTGAAGGGTATTCCACATGCAAATATGGCTTTTGCAAACTTAATGTCCATCTTATCCCTTCCTCCCATGTCAAACATTTTACCAAAGGTTCCAAGGGTTTGTCTCTTGCAAGCTTCTTCAAGAATTAAGGGAACTACATTTCCCTTTTTTGGGAGTGGTGGTTGTTTGCAACTCCTCCTTTCTGCCTTGGCTAAATCTGCAGCATCTTGCTCTACTTGAAATCCATCTACATCATTTCGGGTGATTTTATTACAATGATGAACTCAATTACCTTCAAGCCAAAAAAAGGGCCTTAACCCTCATGTATGACTCTATTTTGCACTTGTTGCATTTCCACAGGCAGTTGGCATCATCGTCCTTTTCTTTCTTCTCAATCTTGGTCACATACTTCCACAATGGAGAATCAACAGGGTATGTTTGTTGTTGCTGTTTATTTTCAGAATGGTCATTGCTTCCTCTCCTTCCACCACGAACTCCATGCCAAAACTGAACTAATTGAAGCCATTGCTAGCGTTGATGAAACAATGAAATACCTGCTACAGCTGTGCATTGCACTGTGACTAGTTGACAACAGAACTTTTTATGAGCCTTCAAAGATTTCAATGTTAACTCTGAAGTTTAATTTATGAGGGTTTTTGCTATGTATGCTCACAAACATACATAGCAAAGTATCATTGTTGTGCATGCGAACAGGCATACACAGCAAAGAATATTGTTGTGTGTGCTCACAAGCATACACAACAGCAAACAATGAAGAACTCTAGAGTCAAGACTCTAATTAAAAATCTAAAACAATGAAGAACTTACTTGTCCATTAGAAGCCAGTGCTCAGGGTTGCCTGGATGGTGGATCGCTGCCACTGGAAACCCTTGCTGCTTGCAGAATGGATACTTCAAACCTTTGATCACAACATAATGGAAACCGCCAATCACTGCAAGTGAAAGCTCAGATGACAAAAGTTAGTTAACTTTTCTAGAGCATTGGCCTCTCATGCAATGGGTGGGTTCCTCTAGAAGCTTTCCCATGCCGTTTCCCATTATTTTTTACAATTTCTTTTGGGAGATTTTACTTGAGTTCCTGTTGACCCTGCCACCTACACCTACCTACAAGTCAGTGACAAAAAGCCTTCAACCCCACAAGGTGTGGTTGGTGGCAGGGAACTCAAAGAAGGGGTTGTCACACTAATCCCAACTCTCTCCGTTTGAGCTATCTCCTAGGTTAGCTAAGGGGGGTGGTCCCTAATGAAAAGTTAATTTAAAAAGGATGTGAGTTTCTAGGAGAATTGTTAGAGTTAAATAGATTATCTCTTTAAGATTTATAAGCAAAAAATTGATATGAGCAATAACCATCATAAGATAAGCATGAAATAGATAAACAACCAGAGCCTTTCAAGTATTTGCTCTTTGAGAAATGAAATTGTATTTTGCTTAAAATTAAGTGAAATGCTTTCAAATGGAAAGCCAAAATAACCTTGAAAAGTGAAACACTAAATTGTTAGCACAAGATATTATAAATGCTTTCAAGATGAATAAGTCTGCAAATCAAAGCATGGAAACTATCTTCCTCAAAAGGATATGAAAATAACTCAAATGTTAGACCAAGATGACAACAAAGTATGTTACAAAAATAATCTACAAGAGGCTAGGCCAAAGAGTATGAGCAAGCTCTCCTCTTTGACTAGTCATGACTTAACTCTTTGAAATAGCCAGATATTGATAAATGAAGTACAACATGTAAAAAAAAATCCAAGTTTGATATTTTGATGCAAGAAATAAAAGCTTTAAGAAACTTGAAAGAATCCCTGCAAGACAAAGAGGATATAGATGAGACCTTGGAATTCAAAACATGCAGGTTCTCCTTGAATATTTTTCAAGAATGGGTTGATTACTCCGAGAATTTCCCCTGACGCTTGAAAAACTTGACCAAATAATCATTTATCTACAAAACTTCACCACAAATCATTAAATTGACACGAAATTAAATAAGTGCAGTGGAAAGAATTCCTAGAGATATCTCTATTATCCACTAGAAGATTTATTTTCCTAAAGCAAATAATTAGTTCTTATGCTAATATGAGATAGTTGCATACTAACATAACTTGAAACAAGCATGAAAGAAATAATGACATGAGGAAATAAACAGAAGCATAACAACAAGTCAAGAATTTACCACACATGTAAGGAGAAGAACGGCATCACGCTTTACCCCCAAAGATTGTTGTATTATATTGCAAGTAGTGAATACAATTCCGCGGAGTCTCCTCAAGCACAATAGCTCGTATTACATGATACAAAAGAGAGCTCAAGGCTCTATTATATAGAACTATGCGAGTCAATCCCAATGTAGAAGTGATTAAACAATTAGCATGAGATGACAATCCCAAAGAAAAATTTGAATTTGTTGAATGGAGCTCCAATGCCAAGTGTAAAAATCGAATTTTGGCAAGTGGACATCATTTTCTTCTTCCCTTATGTGCCAAATTCGAATTTTATGATGGAATGACAAGTGTATATGGGTGGTAACCCATGTGGGGACAATCTTCCACAAAAATCTCTGCCAAATATTCTCCCAAATCCTCCCAGATGTACAAAAATTTCACAAATTCGAATTCCCAAGTAAGCATCTTTCTCATTTAATGCCAAAAATTCCATTTTATTTAAGCACATGTCCTTTCCTTGATTTTAGGAGTCTACATCACCTTGGGACTTCATTTTAACTCCCCCATAATTTTCCACCTCATTTCCACAACATTTAGCATGTGTGGATATTTATTTTTCTCCATTTATTTAATTTTTGGCTTAATTAATTGCCAGATTTCCCACTAAACTCCTTTATATCTATAAATTGTCACACCCGTCTTTATAAGATTAAATACATTTTGTTGAGCATGTAAACATTATTTATGTGCATTCTCTCTTAGAATTAATTAAATATTCAGTTGTATATTTCGAAAGTTGTAATTCTTTAAAACTCTGTTATTCATTAATTAAAATCAATTAACTATTTGAAGACAAATAAACAATTGTTTCATTATATTTGGTAAGTGTTAAAGTTTAGGCACCTGTCTTTAACTGTTCATAACATTGGTCATCCAAAAATTTTAAAACAACAAAACATTTTAGATGCTTTGGCATGATTAATTAACCAAGAATCATCTGAGAAGAAAACATCAAATTGGCGTCATTGTCGAGGATCGAAAATTGAAGTATTTTTCCCTCGGACAACGATAAAGGCTTTTCCTTTAAGGTGAATAAATGAATTGCAGGTTAAAATATTTCACCTTACAACTCCATAAGCCCAAGCGGACTCCTTCAAAACACACCAGGTCTCATTCTAACCCTCAAATTGTTTCTCCATTATCTGATCCAGAGAAACTGGTAGGAGAAGCCTCTTTGAGAAGGAGACTTGAAGTTTTTGCCTCTTCTTCTGTACCACTACAACCTGAAGATATTCCAACTTTTGATCCCTTTAGGTCTGCACCATCTCCATTAAATCTGGTTGATACCTAAGGTTTTAGAACTTTTATCCAAAGGAGTTGATCTGCAGTCAGCTCTTTTAGTTCATTCATTGGAATCATACAAAATTCCTGAAATATTTTCAGATTCACCTAAGTCAGAGGAAGAATTGGATGTTCATCTACCAGAGTTAAAACCTAATGATTTTATCTCCCCCACTCATTATACATTTCCATCTACTTATGCCCAACTTGAGGAAACTTTTTCTGTATATTCAAATCCTTTGTTTGAAAATAAAGAGTTGAAACAGAAGTTGAGAAGTTAGGTATCATAACAGCTGTTAAAACTATAAGAGATCCTCCACCCTCTTTTCCTCCTACCTTTACACCTCCATCTTCACCTATAGCCTCACCATCTTCCACCTCATCCTCTACTCATCTTCCACCTCTTCTACTAATTCGTCTTAATCTTCATCTTCAAATATGGTTGTTTTTCAACCCATTATTCAAGCTAGGTATGCTGCTTTACAACTTCCAAATGTTCTCAGTAATTTTCCTCATGGGTATCTAAAACACCTGCTAAGATTTAATGGAGAAACTAGTTTGTCTACTAAAGATCATTTAGCTACCTTTTTGGATTTTGCTGATAACATGAACATTGAACATGAGGATGTATATATGAGATTGCTTGTTCAATCACTAGAAGGAAATGTTAGGATTTGGTTTAGACAGCTCAGAGTTGATTCAATTCGTTCTTAGAATTAATTAACAACCATATTTAAGAATCAGTGGGGGGTCAAAAAGAATCATGTTTACTTTCTTACCGAATTCAAGGAACTGAAAAGAAACCATGGTGAGCCAATAGCATATTTCATTAAAAGATTTAATAAATTTTACCATAAAATGCCACTTGACTATAAACCACCAGTAGCAGCTGCTAAAACTAGATTTTCTAAGGCATTTGAAGATGATTTTGCAGCTATGCTTAGGGAAAGAACATATCATACGCTTGAAGATATGCAAACGAATGCTATAGAAGTCGAAGCAAATAGGTCAGCATAGGCTAAACTTAAAGCTAAGGCAGAAAAAGCTAAGAGAAAAAATGAAAGTTAAGGAAGAAGTATCTTCTTCAAAAATTAAAAATGAAGATCAAAAAATAGATGAGATTACTTCTTTACTTAGAAACCTTTCTAATAGAATTTCCAAATTGAAGCTCAGCGAAGAACAATACAACAAACTGCTGCTAGACCTCAAGCTCAATTTAGAAGAGCCCACCAAACTCAAATTTTGCAAAGACCAAACGCTGATCAACAGATTCAACCCCCATTGATGATTGATGATCAACAACATGAAGACACTTGCCCTTTTATTTTCTAAGGATATAAATAATCTTGATCATTCATCTTTACAAAATGTTATTGTCTCTCTTCCTTTAAATCAATCTTCTCAAGATCAAGAAGACTCTCAGATTTCAAAATATCAGGTCTTTTCTGAGTTTTTAATTGCAGAATTGAATAGGAGATATGATTTAAGACCTAGGTCAGGGCCTGGTAGACCTCTCAAAAACCCCATTGTAAATGAACCACAAATCAAATCAACCGAAACCCAAACAACAACAATTCAACCATTGAATCAAGTAGTTGAAACAACTGTAATTGATAAAATTACTTTCACCACTTTCAATGTTGAAAGGGACTTAGAAAGAGTTAAAATACCCATTCCTTTATCTAAACTTTCAAACAATCCAGGGTATAAAAATCAAGTTTCTAAGTGGATCTAGTCATCCAATGTTGATCCTGAAGGAGATGTAATAAGCTTACAAGATGAAAAACCTTCAATAGCCTTTGGTCCCAGCGCAGATATGATTGATGAAAATGTACCACCCTAATATGTAACTTTAAAGGTTTGTGATTTCTTGTTCTGTAATTGCATGTTAGATTCTGGAGCTTCCCATAATCTGATGCCAAAAGTAATCATGGACCAGCTGCAATTAGAGGTTACTAGAAATTTTCATGATTTATACACTTTTGATTCCAAGAAAGTATCTTTACTTGGACTTATAAAAGATCTGGTGGTTATTTTAGCTTAGATCGTTGTTAAGTGTGTGGTTTTAGACATTGTAGTCATTGATATCCCTCCCAAATTTGGCATGTTATTATCAAGATCCTCTTGTGCCAAATTACGAGGAAGCCTTCAAATGGCATCTTATGCTACTATTCTTGTATATGGGGGTGAGCATCTCAAATTATACAGATAAGTAAGATTAATGAATATTGTTTGTAAATTTGATCAAGCAAGGAATCATCCCATTTATGCAGTAGATCAAGACTTTGGATGTTTTGAATTATCATCAAATAATTCACTAAATACTCAGCTTAGCATTGAAAATACTCTTGATAAGCCAAAGACTATTAAGGCTAATATTTGGAAATTATACTTTGATGGTTCTTGCTCAAATGAAGGAGTTGGAGCTGGTGTTGAACTAATTTCACCAGACAAAGAGAACATTACTCAATCCTATAAGCTTGAATTCGATGTAACTAATAATGTAGCAGTGTATGAAACCTTCCAGCTAGGATTAGAATTAGTTAAAAGTCTTAAGGTGCAAAACCTAAATGTATTCAATGACTCTGAGCTCATTGTCAAACAAGCTAAGAATCTTTGTCAAACAAAACATCCTAGGCTTAGATGTTATAGGAATGAAATATGGGATTCAGTAGATAATTTATTTTTAGCATTTAACATCATTGTTATTCCAAGAGATCAAAATATTCATGCAGATTCTTTGGTTGTTTCAGCTAGATCTTTTAAAATTCTTGATCAAATGTTTGTCAAATATCAAATTCAAGTTAAATATAGACCATCTATTCCTGACAATCTTAAACATTGGCAAATATTTGATGATGATGAGCAGTTAAAATCCTTTTTGGAAGTAATTGATGAATTTTCAACCTTGCAAATTGAAGAAGAACAACTCGATAATCATGAATCTTATAAGGAAAGTCAAACACCACAATTTGACTCAAAATTTGCTTATCATAGCATTATTCAATTATCCAGCAATTTTATTCCTAAGGGTTGGTCCCTCTTGAAAAGCTCTTTGACCATAATGATGTTCCCAAAAATCCATTATCAAATTCACCTTAGGAAGATATTGAAATTTGTAATATTGGAAATTCTGAAGAAATCAGAAATATTAAAATCTCTACATCCTTGTTAATGGAAGTGAAAGATAAATATTTAGCTCTCCTTATAGCCTATAAAGATGTTTTTGCCTGGTCTTATAGTGAGAATTCAAGATATATGATACATCTCTCATTGAACATAAAATCCCTTTAAAACCTGAAGCTGAACTTTTAAGCAAAAGTTGAGGAGAATTAATCTTGTTCGTCTTCCTACCATTGAAAAAGAACTCAAAAAGTTACTTGATGCTAAGATTATAGTTCCATTGAGATATTCTGATTGGGTAGCTAATTTAGTTCCAGTAAGAAAGAAAAATGGTGAAATTAGGCTATGTGTGGATTTTAGGAATTTGAATAAATCATCTTTGAAAGATAATTATCCATTACCGAAGATGGATCAATTGCTTCAAAAAGTTTCAGGAGCTAACATCATTTCTATGTTAGATGGTTTTTCTGGATACAGACAGATTATGGTCAGTCTAGAGGAGAAAAGACAACATTCACAACTCCTTAGGGTACATTTATGTATGCAAGGATGCCTTTTGGGTTAACCAATGTTGGAGCTATTTTTCAAAGAGCTATGGATTTAGAATTTGTGGGTAAGATAAACAAATTTGTTGTTATTTATCTTGATGATTTGGCTGTCTTTTCCAGTGTTCACTGGGACACGTCGCCCAGGGTCGGGTGCGCGCACCCCTCGCACCCCACGCACCCAGGACGGGGAGACGTCTAGGGAAACGTTTCCCCACGTCCCCCTTTTGAGGAGATGCAGGGAGACGCAGGGGGGACATTTCCCCAACATGGGGGATACGACTCTCCAAAAGGGGGACGCCTAGGCGTCCCTCCTCAATATGGGTTATGCGTCCCCTGTTAAATTTACTTGTAAATAATGATTTATGACATGGAAAACCTAGTATTTGTCCATATTTCCCTACTAATGCTATGCAATTCATGGTAATGTTAAATTCTTAAAGTAAAAGTGACATTCTCTTTTATCTTTCATCATTCTCCTTTATCTTTCATTTTCATCCTTCTACTTAAATTTTTAACATTACCACGAAATGACTCAGGATGTTTGAGAGTGGTTCTAACCTCATTGGATTTCATATGGAGAAAGTAGAATTTTAGATCTCACTCAAAATCCAGCGGACTTAACAGTTTTTTAGGAATTCAGGATTCGATGGATTGCAATGTTTCCATTGCATTTTGTCATGTACAAGGGTATGGATTTAGTATTTAATCAAGAGCACCAAGCCCTCTTTGTAATTTAGAGTGACTTTTAGACTCACTACTCCACTGTTTTTGAGTTTTAGTTATATCAATTTACTATTCCAATATTCAGATTTCAGTATCTATTATAGTCTATTTTGCTTAGTACTAATTAGGTTCTAGAATGATGAATGATGAATTCTAATTTTAAATCAATTTAGAATCTAGAATGATGAATGATGAATTTAATTTTTAAATCAATGTAGATTCTAGAATGGTGAATAATGAATAATGAATATGGATTGGAGTATTTCATTATTGAATCTCATGGTCTATGGATGAATCATGTATGTATTAGTAAGGATGATGAGTATGGATCAATGTATTTCATTATTTAATTCAATTATGTACGTATCATTGTATTTATGCTTTCATTATTGA
>APFE031149140.1:42664-95503 GCA_000404065.3 Pinus taeda
CCCCGACGTCCCCCCTAAATTTCCCTAAAATTTGAGGGTACTCCCACACATCCCCCTTGTGCGTCTCCCCGTCCCGGAGTCTTGGTGGAACATTGGTCTTTTCCAATTCTGATAAAAAAAAGTTAAAGACTTGAGGAAGCTTTTTGATAGGTGTAGGAAGTTTGAGATTTCTCTTAATCCCAAAAAGTCTTTGTTTGCACTCAAGGAAGGAAAATTGTTTGGCCATATTATTTCTAAGGAAGGAATAATCATTGATCCTAAAAGAGTTTCAGCTATACAAGCACTTTCATTACCATTGAATAATAAGGAAATTCAGGATTTCCTTGGGAAAATCAATTTTTTAAGAAGGTTTATACCTAATTACATTGAAATAGTTAAGGATATCACTGATATGATAAGAAAGAATCATGAAGTTAAATGGACCATTCAAACAAGGTATGCTTTTGACCAGATTAAAAAGGCCATTTCAGAAGCTCCTATATGTGCCAACCCAAACTATTCTGAACCATTAGTATCTTTTCTTTTGTCTCTTAAACTACCTTGGATGTTGTTCTTTTGCAAAAGAATAAGATGGAGATGACCAACCTATTGCGTTTTTCAGTAAAGTCATGAGAGATGTTGAGCTAAAATATGACATCATTGAAAAACAAGCATATTCTTTAGTCCAAGCCCTGAAAGCTTTTAGAGTCTATGTCCTTCACTCTTCTATTATTGTCTATGTACCCAATAGTGTTGTTAAAACTGTGTTAACTCAGCCTAATACTGATGGAAGGAGAGGGAGATGGATTACTAAGATATTAGAGTATGATCTCATTATCAAAACTACAAAATTGGTAAAGGGTCAAGGTCTGGCTAAACTTTTAACTGAGTCAAATTGTAAGATCTTGGGAATAAATTCAGCAGAGAAGAATCCACAAGAACCTTCTTCATCTTTAGCACAGAAGAATCCACAAGAACCTTCTTCATCTTCAACACAGAAGAATCCACAAGAACCTTCTTCAAACCAATCAACTCCAATTCATATTGATGAGAAATTTTTATTATCTGATTGGTATACTGATATTGTGAATTTTCTTAGAGATTTTGAGTGTCCATCTGAATTTACAAAGAATCAATGTAAAACATTGAAGTTGAAGGCCATAAAATATTTTATTGTTAATGCAAATCTGTATTGGAAGGACCCCCTTAATATCTTTTTACTTTACTTAACAAAAAATGAGACAGAAGGAATCAGTGATCACTTTCATGCAGGTATTTGTGGAGGACATTATGCTTGGAGGGCTACAACATACAAGATTTTAAGAGCGGGATTTTATTGGCCTATTTTGTTTGCACAAGTGGGAGCAAAAGTCAGAAGTTGTACTCAATGGCAAATGTTTGTTGGAAAGCAGAGATTAGCAACACTTCCATTAGTCCCAATACTAGTCCAAGAACCTTTCCTTAAATGGAAATTGGATTTCATTGGTGAAATTCATCCTCCATCAAGTAGTCAGCACAGATGGATATTGACTGCCACAGATGACTTTACCAAATGGGTAGAGGCCATTCAAGTTAGAAATGCAACTAACATTGTAGTTATTAAATTTATTGAAGAATACATATTGTCTAGGTTTGGATGCCCCCAACAAATAGTGACAAACAATGCAGCAGCATTCAGTAGTGTCAAGAGGATTGAATTTTGTCAGAAACACCAAATATTGTTGCATCATTCTACCCCATACTATCCACAAGGAAATGGACTGGAAGAGTCCTCAAACAAGAGTTTGGTTAAAGTCATAAAGAAAACATTGGAGGATCACAAAAGGAGTTGGGACAATCATCTCATTTATGCACTTTGCGCAAACATGATCTCTCTAAAGAGATCAAAAGGTAAATCTTATTTCCAGCTTGTTTATGGTAAGAAAGCAATATTTCCTACACATCTAGCTTTTCCTGTCATGAAGTTTTTACAAGAAGAAAATGAAGAGCCTGATGATTTTTCCAGAAGAATAAATCAGATTATAGAACTTAATGAAAATAGAGATGAAGTTCATTATAAGCTTCGAAAATATCAAAACAAAATGAAAAGTTTGTTTGATAGAAAAGCTAGAGAAAGAGATTTTAAAGAAGGAGATTTGGTGTTAAGATGGGATGCTAGAAGAAAAGAGAAAAGAAAACATGGAAAGTTTGATAACCTCTGGTTTGGACCTTTGGGAAATAATACTTTTATTCTATAGAATTTGGAAGGACATTATTCCTCATTCCCTGTCAATGGGAAATACTTGAAGCATTACATTCAAAATTGAGGAGTTCCTCATTCATTCATCATTTGTATATCGCCGGAGTGTTTTATTTTACATGCAGTGTGTAATTGTTTTCAACAGAGACTCTCCATTAGCCCGAGGAGAAGGCACATGGATCTGCAATTTTTCTACACCCTGCAAGAGGAAGCAGTCCCCAGTTGGAGA
The DNA here is from genome assembly GCA_000404065.3 of Pinus taeda. Lineage (NCBI taxonomy): Eukaryota > Viridiplantae > Streptophyta > Pinopsida > Pinales > Pinaceae > Pinus > Pinus taeda. Next base: position 45,112 of record APFE031149140.1, read on the forward strand.
CGATGTTGTGACATATGTGGTTTGATAAGTTAGTTTTTGTTTATAAAATAGGGTATAAAAAATATAGAATAAAAAATGAAATGAAACCCCATCAAAAGAAAATCAAAATTTATACAAGTGAGCAAATTTAAATCACTTGAAAAGAATAAAATTACATTGCAAATAAACTAGGGTTTTGTGTGCAGCTTGTTTAAAATGCCACAACCTGATGCTTTGATTTGAATCATATAGTTTAATCATGATCAAATCATTTGAATTTATGTCCTTAGATTAGTGAATAAGTTCACCAAATTGTTTAATCTTGGTAGAACATGATTAGATAGGATAGAATAGAATAAAATGTGGCTTAACATTTTCAAAATTTGGCAAGTGATGTATTAGATAAGGGTTACAAAAAAATTAAGAAAGTAATTCCCTGCTAGAAAAAATGCGCCAAATTGTAGATTAATGTTTATTTGATTAGGACTTAATTACCTCTTAAAGGTGATTAATTTTGTGTAAATAAAACTGTATGATGTTTTTCACAAAAAACGACAAAAGTAATTTGTCGCGGAGCGCTATCAAGCAGATTCTTTTGGACAACGATCCTCTTCCATACCCATATCAACGGTGGGGAAGCCATTTCGCACCCCCTTTTACCATTTCACGACAACGACAAGGAGGGGGGGGGGTGGTCTGAAAAGCGGTTTCCTTTATGGCGGGCCCATTGCAACGTGTCACCTCATCATTACTTCGCACACCCCCCCCCCCCCCCCCGCTCATTACCACTTACCACTACCTCCCCTCCGAAATCCACTCATCCCACTTCATCCATATGTCATCCCGCCAACAGTTATCCCCATTTCTCACGCCTTCCTCCCACTAATCTTTTCCCTCCATGTGTCCATATTTGTTTTTCCTATCTGTTTCTCCTATCCATTTCTCCTATCCGTTGCAGAGGACATTATCAAAAAGAAGAATCCAGATATTTCAACATTAAGGAAGCAACTCAAACTACATTCTACAGAGGATCCTCAAACTAAGGAGATAGAAGAAAGTGAGCAGCACTAAGAAGAAATGCTCAAATTAATCATTGAGTAAAAGGTACAAATAAAGAGGATGGAAGAGTAGATAGAAAGATTGCTTAAAGAAAAGGAAGAATCTGCTCAAGTGGCCATAGCTCCACTCACAGTTATACCCATCACAATGGCAGAGACAACAAGGGAATGGACATCAACAACAGCGGAGTCTACATCAACAGTAGGTCATTTAAACAGAGTCATACAGGAGTTGTCTCTCCCAAGACAGGAAAATGAAAAGCATCACAAGAAATTCAAATATCTGGAGACACAGAAGATTAAGAATGATACTCTTTATGTTGAAGTGATGCAGAAATCCCACATATTGACAAGAAGAATTGAAGAGTTAGAGAATGAGTCACTAATGGCTCAAACCTTGGCCCAAGCCGAGGATAATATTTGGGCAAATATTAGTCAAGCTATAACTGAGGTTTGGCCCTCCATACAGATTATTTTTGAATAGGGAGAACTCATTAATAGATGCCAGACAACTATTGAAGAAGTCTGAGCACTCCTTAAGGAAAAACCAAGTGAAGCTACAGATATGATTAAAGTGCTCAATTCAAAAACCAGGGTCGAATTGGAAGAGATTCAGATTGTTGATAGGACAAAACCTATTCTCGAGATTAAGAAAGTTTTGCAGAAAAAGAATCTCATGACTCAGTTGGAGACAAAGTGCCAGACTTTGAAAATTGTTGTCCATAGGTTTCATTTCAAGTTCAACTTGCTCAACCAAAGAAGACTGTCAGGATTAGTCGCATCGAATGATAGGTTAATCAGTTTAGACGAATATTAATTTACCAAAACTTTTATAGAATTGCAACTGATTAAGCTAAATTTGTAGGTATCAAAGGTCACCTTACAAGGAAGGAATTTTTAGAGGCTTTGAACTTTGATTTAATAATCAAGCATGAAATCAAACATATCTTTGTTAATAAGCCTACATTTGAAAAGTATACCGAGTTTGATTAAGTCTACAGAAAATTGATTAATCTTTCTATACCAAGTGAAGATAGATGGGATCACTTGTGTGAAATCATCGAGTAATTTTCATCACCAACTGACAGACAGCAAGGAAACAAATTTTGGGGGCCAGATCATTAACAAATTCCTTGAAGATAGTGCCAACAACTTAGCAGTTTTGGTATTCCTATATTTTTGTACTATTTTTGTATTTTGTTAAAAGATGTTTCTAGAAGATCACTCATTTTGTATAAATAACTCTTCCTTTGAGTTATTATGTGTTGAACCCTTGGAGGAGCTTTCAAAGCAGAATTGTAATTAAACTGGAGATTTGCTTCAAATTAATGAAAGGATTCTGGATTTCCCTCAAATAGTTTGTCTCCTTGTGAGTTTTTCTTATATGTTTATTTTATTATGTTATTCTTCATGCATTTAAGTTTTTATGGAGAAATTTGGGTAATATTAAACTGAATATCAGTCCATCTTAAATCCCCTATGAAGTTATAATTAATAATTAAAGATTAGTTTATAAAACTATCTATTATTATAAACTCCTCTATATCTATAAATTGTCACACCCATCTCCATAAGATTAAATACATTTTGTTGAGCAGGTAAACATTGTTTACTTGCATTTCCTCTTATAATAAATTAAGTATCCAGTTTGAATATTTAGTAAGTTGTAATTTTTTTAAAACTCTGTTATTCATTCAATTAAAATCAATTAACTATTTGAAGACAAATAAACAACCCTTTCATTATATTTGGTAAGTGTTAAAGTTTAGGCACCTGTCTTTAACTATTCATAACATTGGTCATCCAAAAAATTTAAACAACAAAACATTTTAGATGCTTTGGCATGATTAATTAACCTAGAATTATCTCAAAAGACAACAACTTCATTCTTTGGCTTCTTCATTGTTAGCAATGTATGAGTGTGTCATCATGTAGGAGTGTTGCATTTATGTCATCATGAGTGTATCCAATAATGAGTGTATCATCCTGTGTCATCATATAATGGTGCAGTGATATGTCATAGTGAAGCATCATTAGGAGAACTCCAAAATAGTCTTCCAACCATCAAATGATCTTCAACCATGTTATCAAGACCTCATCAAGTACCATCATCAAGTGTGGTCATTCATCAAGTGTATGGCATCATCAAGTTAGTCCTCAATATGTCATCAAGGGCTTCTAGATCATCAGTCAAGGCATATGATTGACACTTGGCACTTCTTATCAAACAAGAGTTATGACATCATCATCTGGAACTAGGTATCCATTGTCTTCACCCTTATCATCTCATTCTAGGGTTTCATGATATTCATTAGGCATCTCAAGAATATTTGCCATCTCGGTCAATGCCATATTGACATCAATGACAAACTTGATTAACAGTTAGATACTTTGTTGATCTATATTTGTTTGAATTGTTTCTAGGGTTTGTTGTGTTGCAGTAAGTTATGTCATACTTTTGAAAGAAACATTGAAACCTTAGATATAATGAAAGTTGTTATGAAGTAGTCTAGGGTTTATGACACAGTGCCTAGCAAGATGTTGAAGAGTATGTGTCTCTTGTTTAAGTTTGGGTCTCTTGTTGAAATGCTTCCGTAATTCTAATATGGCTAACCTTATGCTTCTACAGTTTTGGTTGTACTTGCTAAGTTGTGCAGGTACACAATCTTCAAAATGGTGAAGATGTTTGTTGATATGATAAGCATCATGCAGATGATGATAACTCTGATGAAATGATTGGAAGCCACAAAAGATTCTCTGATGTCGAAGTAAAGAAGTAAATCTCCCTAGATTAAGAGGGAGCTTGGGAAGCTCCCTAGTTAAGAGGGAGGGCATAGCATAGTTTTGATTGGAAAATGAAGTTTGAAGGATATGTTGTTGTATGTGAAGTTGAAAAAATCAGTTAATAGGCCTATTGTGTTGAGAAGCAACATAAGGAAAACCCCAAAGGTTTGTGTTTATTTATGAATACATGAAAATATATTATTGATTAGGGTTGTGTTTAAATCTCTAGAAGGTGTTGATAGCATGTTGGTTACTGATCAGTTTGATCGAGAGAGATTTGTTGTCCTTGATCTATTGGATCAAGGAGAGGCTTTGTGAGTGAAGCATTACCTGGGAGGGCATTTCACCGACACTTTGTGTTGATGTCTAGGTCCCGAAGTTGGAAAGGTGATGTTGATTATAGAGCTATGTTTTTGGATACACACCTGGATCCTTGGGTTGATGGTTAGTAAGTAAGCCTGATGGTACCTAGAGAGGTTGAAAGCTTGAGGCCATCTTAGTCCCACTTGGATAGATTGCTCCAGTCAAGAATCTAGTCCATGGCATTACGGTGACTAAACTGTTGAGAGACCCATGGATAGATAGCCCTGGTCAGAAATCTAGTCCATGGCATTGTGGTGCCTAAAGTTCTTCATGGTTCATATAGTTGAGATCTTCCTTGTATATGATGAATATATCCCTAGTTAAGAGGGAGTGTTGGAGATTGTAACTAGGTTTGATCTTCAGTAATGTATTTGAGTCATCATGTAATGTACTTGTCAAAAGAATAAAGAAAACAATTTTTATTTTTATTATTATGACTTATTAAAGCATGGTGTCATGCTTGGGGCATCATGTTTTAGGTCAAAAGCCCCATTGAGGACTTTAGGATTTATTCTGAGTCAATAGAGTCATTGCACTCTTAAAGAGACCCTTCTTTAGATTTTGAATAAAGTAAAAAGGTTAAGTATTGAGTCAAATATGAATTATGTTGTCTCCACACCAAGTCCGCGTCAAAGGAGGCTATACGACCTCACCTAAGGGCTATAAATGAAGCCATTTGAATTCCATTTGAAGCACTCTCTCTCACAAGCAAGTTCAATCTCTCTTGAAGTCGGAAGAAGTGCAAAATAGAAGGAGGGGGAGAAGGGAGTGCAAGTTTGATCTAGGACAAGGAGAAAGGAAAAAGCGAACCTTTGGCACAATATCTCTCTCTCATGACCTAGGTTGGAAAATCGAAATTCTCTTGTTGATGTTGTAGGCAGTTGTCGTGTGATGTTGCCACCTCAAGAAGTTGTATTGGGCCAAGATCGAAGTTTTTGAGAAAAGATCGAAGTCTTTCAGTGAAGATCAAAGTCTCTAAGGCAAGGTCGAAGAAAGTGTTGTCGTTGCTACTGCTACTGCTAGGTCAAGAAGGATCATCTGCAAGTAAGGAAGAAGGCTGACTTGGTGTGGAGGAAAGTTTGTGTCAAGGTCAAGAGTCTTGGAATATCTCCGGAAAACTATTGAAGGAAGAATTACGGACTGCGTTTTCCCCTAGGGAGGGGTTTTGCCCTAGCTCTGAGCCTACATCTGGTGTGCATTGTTTTATGTGTTAATGATTTGGTAATTGCTTGATAAACTAAAAGAAAGAAGAGATAAAGAAACATAATCGCAAATCAAGAAAATCACAAGTAATTATCAAGAATAAGAAAATCTTTTTGCCTTTCTGATTTTCTAACAAGTAATACATTGATAGTAACTTAAAAGTGGACATTTTTAGGCCCTTTCCTCTTGCATTTCTAGTAGGAATTTCCATCCACCTTAGGGCTGTCGTAGCAAGCTATTTCATGCTGTTATAAACCATAAAATTGTGTTTAGTAGCCTCTCAGGAACCCATCTAACCCCATATAGCCAATCTGGAAAATAGACACCAATCCTCCCCTTTCAACCACCCAAAAAGCATATAAAAACCATTTTTTTTTCTTTTTTACAACCTAAAAGTTTATAGCAGAAAAACATTCATTTCAGACCCCATTTACCCATTTTTAATAGATTTAAAATTCTGTTTGCAAATCTGTAATTTCCAGCTCCATATTTGATCACAGATTTGCTATTAGCTTTCAGTATGCTGAAAGTTACATGTTTAAATCAGGAAAATCAATAGTACAACTAAACCCTAGAAACAGATTTATTCCAAATCCTCAAGCATTGTCTTCCATCACCATTTATTTGGACTTAGATTGCCTTAGGGTTTGGATTTATATTCCCTTAGGAATTCCCCCCTTGAGCTAAAGGAGAGCCAACCTAAAACTAGAAATAGAGCTACTGAAGTGACAGTGGGTAGCCTATCTATGTCACTCATAGGGTCTCATGTCTGGTCGGGGCTTTTACAATTGAGTGAGAACCTGGGAGGTAACAAGCTGTATTATGGAAACAAAAAACTCAGTTTGAAACCACCCAACCTGATCAACAATGGTACCCCTAACCTACATTGCTTTTACAGTGTTGCTTTGTTTCCCCTACCCTACATTGCTTTGTTTCCATGTTCGCCACTATATATTAACAACCATGGAAGACAAAGTCTCCCTCATGTCTACTCACTGCCTAATAAATATATAATGTGATGCAAATCTGGCTTCTCCAACCTTTAGCTGTTGAAGTTTCGAAAATTCCTTACACCTAGCTTGTGCATGTTTGTGGTTAGAGATAAAAAGCTAAACTTCTCTTGCTTCTTCACAAACTTTTTTCATCCATTCAACTTCAACAACAATGGCTTTAAAAGCAAGAATTAAACTATGCACTACAAAGGATGTCCAAAACATATGGTCATACAGTGCCTCAATAATTGCCCAAGCTACTTTGCATGAACATGCATTATCTATGACGACTTGCAAAACATTTGAAGGCCCCACAATATCAACTGCTTTTGAAAAACTTCCAGCAATTCATTTAGTGTTCTTCTCCCCTAAAGCATCTATTTCTCTCAAGATGTATGGGCCTAAAGAAGACATTACAATCATTTTTACCAATGGCCTATCAGCAGTATCAGTCAAACCATCAGAGTTAATACAGAGTCAGAGACACCATTGCCACTGGAACTGGAACAAACCCATTCCTACACTTTCTCCACAACCAATTTCTCTTTCCATAGAAGGGCAGTGAACCCTTTCTCAATGTTTGACCCCTTAGCCCCTTGTAACCCCTAGGGACCTCATTAACTTCCCTGAGCATGTCTCGCAAGTATGGAGACCACACCACATTGAAGGGTATTCCACATGCAAATATGGCTTTTGCAACTCTAATGTCCATCTCATCCCTCCCTCCCATGTCAAACATTTTAGCAAAGGTTCCAAGGGTATTCCACTTGCAAGCTTCTTCAACAATTAAGGGAACTACATTTCCCTTTTTTGGGAGTGGCGGTTGTTTGCAACTCCTTCTTTCTGCCTTCGCTAAATCTGCAGCATCTTGATCTACTTGAAATCCATCTACATCCTTTCGGGTGGTTTTATTACAATGATGAACTCCATTACCTTCAAACCAAAAGAAAAGGCCATAACCCTCATGTATGACTCTATATGCACTTGTTGCAACCCCACAGGCAGCTGGCATCACCGTCCTTTTCTTTCTTCTCAATCTTGGTCACATACTTCCACAATGGAGAATCAACAGGGAATGTTTGTTGTTGCTGTTTATTTTCAGGATGGTCATTGCTTCCTCTCCCTCCACCATGAACTCCATGTCCAAACTGAACTAATTGAATCCATTGCTAGTGTTGATGAAACAATGAAATACCTGCTACAGCTGTGCATTGCACAATGACTAGTTGATAAGAGGAACTTTTTATGAGCCTTCAAAGATTTCAATGTTGACTATGAAGTTTGATTTATGAGGGTTTTTGCTATGTATGCTCACAAACATACATAGCAAAGTATCATCACAGCAAAGAATATTGTTGTGTGTGCTCACAAGTGTACACAACAGCAAACAATGAAGAACTCCAGAGTCAAGACTCTAATTAAAAATCTAAAACAATGAAGAACTTACCTGTCCATTCAAAGCGGTGCTCAGAGCTGCTTGCAGAATGGAAACTTCAAACCTTCCATCACTACACAATGGAAACCCCCAATCACTGCAAGTGAAAGATCAGATGACAAAAGTTAGTTAACTTTTCTAGAGCATTGGCCTCTCATGCAATGGGTGGGTTCCTCTAGAAGCTTTCCCATGCCGTTTCCCACTATTTTTTTCATTTCTTTTGGGGGATTTTACTTGAGTTCCAACATGGAGATTGGAATTGGTTTCCATTGGAGGAACCGGTTCCCGACCTTTAGGAATTGCTTCCTCCAATGGGAAATTGTTTCCTTTAATTTTAAAAACAAATCTATTTCAGGACCCAAACTTTAAAACTGGAAATGGATCCTTTCAAAAATTTACCAAATCTGCTCGAATAAACCCCAATTCCCCAATTCCTTGATGAATCAGATCTGGGTAAGGGGCTAAGATAGCTGAATCCCATAACATTGCTAAAAACAGTCAAAGGTACTAAGTATTGCAATATGTATGTGACATCAAGACAATGCATCCAAGAGCAATAAAGAATACAGATACTTGTTCATTTCAAAAATGCCTAAAATCCATCTGTCTCAAATTATGATCTGTTAACTGCCTCCAAGGTTAGGTCAGCCCCCTTTTTATGTACATGCAGTAATATTAACAATAGTTTCTAAAACATATATTGACACAATGCATAGATGAAAACTTCTCTGCAATTTAAATGCAGATACCACTGATATGTTTTGGCAAAAGCAGAGTTAGTGCTACTGCTGCAAGCACCCATCCCTCATAACAGCGGTTAAGAGTTAACGTTGAACTGACAATTCCATGACATACTTGAGAACATCTACACAAACTTAATAAAATCAACTTGTAAAAATGAGAATGGAAGAGATACCACTGTACAGAAAGCATGAACACCTTATGCATCATTCCATGTCACCATATACCCTAGTCAATGTGTCAAATGTAAAGTTGAGGAAACTGCAGATCATCTTCTCTTGCCCCCTAACTCCATTCAGAATTCTCTGACAACTGATCAAGAGTGAGGATAACTTCAACTTTTCTCACTCGCAAAGAATATTGTGAAATCTCCTATCAAAGATGGGGCTAGTCTGTACTCAATAATTTCAAAGAAAACCTGCCTAAAATCCAGTTAACATTTCTTTTAGAATCATTTCCTTGAATGGTTGCAATATTTAGAGAAATTATATTATCTTCATTGTCAATTTCTGGAGCCAACAAAGCCAGCATTCAAGGGAACACAGCATTGAGAACAACTACACTATACAGCACTGCATAAGTGACTGCAGTTACCAATTGGCACTGGGAGTGGATATTGGCAGCTCATTTTTTCTGGCGATTGTTTATTATTTGTGCAATGGTCCATCATCGATGGTATTTAGAGGTTGTACTCTATGCATAAAAATTTAGATTCTGCTATATAGTAAAGTTTAAACTATTTGAAATATATGTAACACAGAAAATTTCAAATTTGATTATTTAATAATAATGATCTACATGCTTTCATGTTTATTTTGATGTCTATGCCGTAGACTTTTTATGAAATGAAGAATCTCACAATCTTTTGTAAAAATTTTAGTATTTATCGCCAATTTTTCTTTATTTAGTTTTATGTTGAGTTTTTTCCAACTTTTTCTAAGTCGCTGCCATACTTTTGCTCTTCAACTTTGCTGAGTCATTCCCAAATTGGAGTCCTATGACTACAGCTCTCAAGAGATAGGACTAGCAGCTAAGTGGTTGATAAGGGCTCTTAGTGATAATGCAGCTTAGCTGATTATCATTAGCAATATAATTGAGACAGCTAGAGACAGAAAATGGACTAGTTGTCTGTTAACTTTAGAAAATTTGTTTGTGATAGACCCTCTGGCTTTGGGGCAAATTTAGAAATGATGGGTGGAATTTGAAGCTCTGTTCCACTGAAACATCCAGACCTACTCAAAGTTGGAACCTAAGAAGTAATAACACTTGGGCCTACAAAACAGTGTTGCAAAACTGATATTTGGAAACAACATTGCAAGTGTCTAAAATTGAAATTGGGAAAAGGAAAAATCATATGTGAGATGTTCAATTAACAATTATGGATATTATATATTAACTGTTAATAGCTGCCAAGCATCAAGAGTCAAAATTAATGAGTCTTGTTACCTCCCAAACCTGCATTTGAACTATTAAGCCTCCAACACCATTAAGGCAAGCCTGGTGGAATCCAGGATTGCTGCCTACTGTCACCACAGCAGTTCCTCCCACTTCTGAGCTGGTGATTTTTCAGCTCAACAGGGGGTATCCCTAAATACTGGCCTCAAAGTGAAGGTGGAGAAGATTAACAAGTTAATCAGATAAAAGATTCATTTGTGCTAAATCACAGCTGATTATATCAAATTCACAAAAATGGTGCCTGCCCTGTTGGGTTATAGAGTCTTGAATATATCCAGAGGCTTTGAAGTGAAGGTGGAGAAGATCAACAAGTCAATAAGATAAAAGATTTATTAGTGCTGATTAGATCAACCAAACCATTAAGCCTATGCAAAAATGAAAATGCTCAGAACAGAACCATATTTTACATTTAACCATAAGTAATCTAAACGAACCATGTACAATGAATAGCCAAATCTGTCATAAAGCAAAACCTCAGAAGTAAAGCATGTGTGGTTATAACAGTCTCTGATTCTTCATCATTACAACAGAACAGCGGAAAACCAACCCAAGGGTTACACCTCCTACTCCAAGTTCAACTCCAAATCTTTTCAAGGGAAGGAAAAAGATCCACATGAAAAACCGAGACAAATTAACTTACCAAAAAACCTTGATTTACACAAAAAATAAAAAGAATTGGAAGGCATAACTAAACTACAAGAGCAACAATTCCCTCCGGGGTTAGATTTTGGTCTTATTACGAAGCCCCGGGATTTTACTTCTCTCAAATCCTTCCCCTTTGGAAAATCTCTCTCTTCTCGATTTATAGATTCCTCAAACAATATTTAATCATCTATGAAAAAACATCTTTATACAGCTCTTCAACCACATACAAATGGTAACCTAATACATTCTCGCTACCTACGGAATTCAGCAGTGAGAAACTTATCAACAGCCAGCATCAGTCCATCTGAAGTCAATGGTTCTTCCTTTGGAGCACCAATTTGGATGGAGGTCTGTATACAGTAATTCAATTTAAAATGAGTAATAAGGTTTATGAAAGTTTATTGGAGAAAAATATAAGCATGAAAGAAAAGAGATTAATGCACACCATTCTTGATGGTCGTCTTCCATGGCTGCCTCCACTCTTCTTGAAGACATCACTAGATTTGCGAACCGACATAGATGTTAATCTTGATGAGGCAGAAGAACCAAAGCACATGCACGAGCCCTTCCAGGTTCCAACTTTTCTTGACCTTCTAATTCTCTTCAACTCCTCAACCTATACATCATTCATTCTTCAAAAATATAGACCTCAACAACATGATTTGGTCACTTCGTTAAGTAAGTCCAACAATCAATATCATTCTTACTTGTTGGAAAGCTCTAGCAAGAGCATGCTCGTAGAAATCTAATAGTTGTTGATCATTAAAGGGAAGTTGGTGCCCATTGAAAGGGATTGCACACAATGAGATTTGAGACAAGGGAACCTCTTCAGATGTACTCTCCATATTTGTTCACCTATGATTATAGCTGCCAAAGAATAAAGAAAATAAATGTCATATTCATATATAAATTATCAACTAGCATAGATTCATCTAAACCCTAGATATATTGACCACCAAGGGATCAAAAAGCAATGTGCAAACTTCTAATATCTGGGGTTTATATATATATATATGGAGACATTCAAGAATAACAAGATGGTGTTACAATTATCTAAATGTTGAACAGGTTCCTCCACATGAAGCCCCTTCGAATGATAGCATTCAATGATTTTAATATCCTTTGAGATAATTTCCTTTTGCAGTAAAAAAATTAACATGATCCGGGTTATACCAAGCACAGCTACCAAGACTTGGGTTTGGAGCTAGGTCTTAGCAAAGTCATGGAGGATGAGGATTCTTTGTGGATGTTCAAGCACATACATTCTTTGGGGAATGGTACCTTCAAGCTTAGAGACAAGTCTAGGTCTAAGTGGTTTACAATTAGTACAAACTTACTTCCCTGGTTAGGGTTCAAGCAAAGGGGTTTAGAAGATGTGATAGTCGGGACAACGGATTAAAATCAACATTAAAAGTGCCTTTATAACCTTCTGACAGCAAGACAGATTATAAGGTGGCTCCAGCACATTGGAAGGGTTGTAGTGATCATGATGTGCAAGATCAACATAGTCTTTCTCCACAAAATATGAAAGTGAAATGAAAGGGTGCCTCAATTTCTGGGGTACAAAGGGAGGTAGAAATGGAGTAGACTTGTGTTAACTTAGTGGTAGAATATACTAGTGTTGAACTATTGATTCAAAAGAAGCAAAGACCATTGGATGCCAAGGCACACGGTGGCAATGAAATGGTTCAAAACAAAGTTGAGGATAGGGGTTTGGTTGCAAGGTGGGGAAAAAAGGCTGAAAGTGTGTAAAGCTCTTAAAGCTAACGCGGACCAAGTTATCAAGATGTCCAATAAAACATTAACTGAGTGTTTTTATGGAAGGCACATATCTGAATCAAACCTTGCATTGTGAATATAACATGTGTGACGACCTTTGTTAAGGGTATGTGCATGGTCATTATACAATGGTTGGTATTCCATTTCCAATCAATAAATGATGTTGCGCTGATAATGGGCTAAGGCGGTTCTAGGGTTTGATGTCTTTACCTCTAGATAAATGGATGTGGAAGTTTGATCCTAGGTCAATGGTGGCCTCTCTATATCCAGTGTGTCTCAAGTCACTGAGCATAACTTTAGAAATTGAGTTTGTCGATGTTCTCAAGGAGATGAGGAATAATATTGGGACACTTCTAGAATTTAAAGAGCATTTTAAGACGGAGACCTCTCATACAACTACACATATCTTAGTGGAGTTGGAGCTGAAATTGAAATTGGAAGCCAAACATATATCCAGTCACTAGACTACGCAAATATTCCCTTTAAGTGTTCAAATTGTCACATTTATGGATATTTCATGAGCAATTACTTCATAAAATTTCATCAAAAAGAATGGAGAAGGAAATCTAACTATTGCATTGGACAACACAAGGATAAGGAAGTTCAAATGATGAATGGCACTGATGAAAAGGTCCAAAATTCTATTAGAGAGGCCTCTTAGGAGGAGGAGGGATACATGGAACCAAGGATTCAATGGAAATAAAAATGGACACGGATATCTCAACACGAGGTGAAGAAGAGGTTTTGGAAACTTCTTCTAGTTTTCCTTGAGATGGATTTCAACCTACATCAAGGGAGTCAATCTTTAGTATGGAACTGAGGGAAGAATTGATAAGACCTGGGAATAAACCTAGTTTAATAACTAAAGGAGAGTTTACCCTAGATATTGAGGGTTGTAGATACCATCTCCAACCCAAAAAGAGGTCCTATTGTGAAGCAAATGATGGGGTCATAGGAAGCTTCAGTGAAGATATAGGGGAGAAGGGTTATCAGATAGTAAGGGATAGAAAATCTCATTTTTCCATTGCTTTAAGGGGAAACAAAAGACCCTTAAGGGGCCCTTTGAGCAACATAAGTACTTGGACAATTCATCCAATAATAATCACATCCCTTGATATCCAACGGTTGGGTAAGCCCTCCAAAAAACTTTCCAGGGAAGGTTAATGGACCTACATAAGCCTAACATTATAATGCTTCAAGAGGCAAGCGAAAAGGGTAACAAGATTAGGGAAGATTTCCCTAAGAACTTAAAGGACTGGGTATTTCTAATAGGACTAATTAGGGAACTCTAGAGGTTTGCCAACTGTGTAGAAACTAAATCTAAAAGAATTGACCAACTCTATTTTTGTGGTCTCAAGAATTGGAGTAGATCTCTACTCCTTGGATCTAGGAAGGTTGTGTAATGCGATCAATATGTATGGACCATATGAGGATAGAATTTTGTAATGGGAGGATTTGCTAGGTTAAGTTTTTATGGCAACTAATAATGTTTTACTAGGAAGCGATCTTAACTTCACAATTAAGAAAGTTGAGGTCTGGGGGGCTGTGATAGTGAAGATCCCTTGGCTGATTATTTCTAATTCTAACAAATTCTATAAGAAGTAGAACTGATGGATGTTGGCCCTATTAAGTGTACTCCTACTTGGTGGAAGTTAAGGGTATGAGAGGAACAGCTAGCCAAAAGGCTTGATAGATATCTAGTGTCATAAGCAATTATGAATATTCTACAAGGATAAGGACCTCGGTTAAGGTGGGAGGTGGCTAAGAATTATTAATTCTACTCCACAAAGAAGGTTTAGTAAGCCTCCAAATCCATTTAAATTAATTCTAAGTGGCTTGAAGATGAGGTTTTCAAGAATTTAGTGAAGGCTTAACAGTTAGGTTATGATGCCTCATTAACATAATCTGCTAGTCTACAACTATAATCAAACCTCAAAAAGAGTTACGAAAGCAGTGTCAAATTAGGCACATGTTAAGAGAAGAGAGGATAATCGGGCTCTAGTTTTTGTCAAAGAACAAATTGCAGCCATTTATGCACAATATTTCGAGAGGAATTTGATGAAGATGCAAGGAACAATTTAACGAAAAAGGAGAGAACTAAGAGGATGTTACTAGAAGTAAAAGAAGCTCAATGGAGACTTAAGAGTAGGGCTTTATGGGTGCCAATGGTGATGAATATGCCAAATACTTTCAAAACCTTGTGATCATTGGAAAAATATTTATACCATAGAGGATTACAGAAAGAAGATGGATCCAATACTAGGTCTTTAAGGAGATAGCTAGGAATAGGAGCTACTTATTTTAGTGGGTTTATATAAAGAACAGGGCATAGTAAATATAGCAGAGATTGTGATGACTACTCCCTGCTTCCCAATTTTGTGGTGTAGGAGGAAAATGTCTCATTAACTAAAGAAGTGAAAGGATGAAATGAAATATGTGCTAGCTTCTTTTCAAAAGGACAAGAGTCCAGGGAAAGATGACTGAACTATAGAATTCTTCATAGGTTTTTATGATATGTTAGAAGACTTTTTTAGAGTAGTCGAGATTCGGAGAACTCTAGGAAATTAAGGAAGATTTTGGGGGCTTTCAATTCAACATTCTTATCCCTAGTCCCAAAAAAAGGATAATTCCGCATCATTTGAGGATTTCAAGACTACTCCCCTTCAGAATTCATATGTAATATTATAACTAAAATCATAGCTATAAGGACGAAGAAGATTTTCTCAAAGTCCATTTCCACAGAACAATTTGGTGTTTTGGATGGCCTACAAATCCATCAAGCAATAGGGATGACTCATGGAGGCTTACACTCCATAAAAACTCAGAAGTTGAAACTTGAAAGCTATGGTTATGAGGACAAACTTATCAAAGGCATATGGTAGATCTAACTATCTATACCTGAGAGTTATTTTGATTCACATAGGGCTTTGTGTGCAAATTATGAACTAGATTATGGATTGCATGTCATCAGCTTCATTTGTTGTCAATGGATCTACTCTAGGCTTAGTTTTTGAAACTTGGTTTGCACAGGGCACTTAAACGATGCAGGAACAGCAAGATTGGATGGTCCAGTGTTGAGAAAGGCAGGGATACTGATACTTTGATGATGTGAAACTCACTTAGTTATTAACTCTTGAAAAGATGGGATGCCCTCCTGTGATGGTCCTTCTTTCATACAATTGGAAGCATGTTCAGCATCTTTCGGCATTTCCTGTAGTGATCTGTCTGATGTCCAGCCAGATCTCATTGATCCAGACAATCGAAGTGGTGCAAATCCTATATTTCTGAGGTATGTAATGGGAATGTCACTGCCAACTTTTGATGGCTAGAACCAGGGGGTCAAATGCAGCTTACTTCTATTTATATTCCTCTTACGCGAAGATTGTGTGTCCATGAAATAACTGAGGCCAATTATTGTCATTAACCAGCAACACATGACAGCAGGAGATAGTTCCGAGCTCAAATATATACATCCAAGGAATAACTGAGTGCTATTATTGTTGTTAAGCAGCAACACATGACAGAAGGAGATACTTTCAAGCTCATATACATTGGTGTTTACAAAACATGGGATATGGTTCCACAGAATAAGGACTTAACATGTTCACTGCCGGGTGGCACAGTACAGATACATATCCATTGATGATGGGCAGCATTATCCCTGCAGAAAACTAGGCCTTCAAAGCAGACAAGTAAAAGATAAGGGGGATGGTGGAGTGCTCCATTAGCGTGGATCCACTTTCCTAAGGAGAAGCTATTTCAGTAAGTCTTTAAGACTGTGAGATGCATACTTCGGACCTACGGAGGCCCTCAGCCCTTAGATCAGAGTTTATGCATCTTATATTTCCTCTTCATCTGAAAATGATGTTGCTGTATATATATGTAGAATTCGAGTTGGGATATTTAGGCTGAGCCGACCTAATGAACTCAAATTGTGGGAAGGCCTACCTCTGTAAAAGTAATGAGAATCTGATGACAGGGCCAACCTCTTTGAGTGCCACTAGAAATGTGAATACCTTGGAGAGCCAAGCACATGTTAAATAATTAATTTGTGAACTGAAGGACCCAGTGCTGGGTGTCATTTTGGAAATCCATGTTTTACACACATATAAAGAGATTTGCGATTTCTTTTTGCCCATGTTTGAAATCTGTACCCACCAATTTTATTGGGAAAACACAGTATTTGGAGGGCCTCTGTTATATATATATATATATATATATATATAACGATTAATTAGTGATTAGTATAGAAAATGCATTGTCTCTCTAAGGACATGACCATTCATGAAGGGGCACCTGCCTAGGTATATAAGTGGGCTCTCATTTGTAACAATTCCATCATATTTTGTGCACATTATTTATATAAATATATTATTGTCCTATCATGGATATGTTACCCACCACCTGTGCGTAGTATATATAGGAGAAAATATTTTTTTTTCATAGATGGTCCTCAGTTGGTAACCCATTCCAACTACCAGATAGCTCGATGTGCCATTGTCTCCGTCATCTGAGCCAGCCATGTGGTCCCTCGCCCACTTGTTATGATTGTATGTTTGAAGGTGGGCCTCCTGACCCCGAAGGTATGAATTTTCATTAGTGTAGTTAAGTAATCTTCCTTACTTGTCATGGGCACTTTTGAGCATATATTGGTGGGGGGATACAGTGGAAATAGTGGGTTAGGTCAGTATTCTTGTCTCCATTGCCCAATTTCGTGGTTACCCTTGTATCCTAGTCCCATGTAATCCCCTATACTGGCCATTAGCTTTAGGGCTGACACTGCATGGGAAATCCTGATTTTGGTTACGTGGTCCCGCTTCCCGATACCATCTATATCATTCCCCTTTCATTCATTTTAACCCCATTCATCTCTTTCCCCATCTGGGTCCACATGTGTCCATTAGGTCCACATAGGGGTAGCTTCCCCCTCCCCTTGTCCACACCTTGGGTTGGTCCTCGAGTGATGCCCTGAAGGTTGATGCAACTAAAAAGAAAAGAAAAAACATAATTTGGCCACTCTCAACAAGAAATGTACCACAAAATGCAAATGATGGCTAGGGCATACAAATTTAGCACGTGGGCAAAAGCCAAACATGAGCTCTCCCCCTTATCCATGACCATCACCCTGGTTCCTATGGGCCCCAGATGAGCCCCCTCCATAATTAAGGAACCCATGATTGCCCCAACCCCTGGTGGGTGATGAACTGCCCCACATTAAGGGGGTATCCACTGCTATATATTACACATCATGCTCTCATCCCCTGGAGCCCCGATCAGCTATGAAGAAAAATCAATCAAAGGCAAAAGGTATATGAAGAAGGGTGGAAAAACAAAGGTCAGGGTAACTCATGTACCACGATTTGCTCCCGCCTATAATCATATACCCGGGTGTGGGCTTCCCTTATTATAGCTACCCTAGTACCATGACAATGATTCCCCTGATTCCGACTCCACTCCATTACTATATCATTTACCATATACCATTTGAGGGATGTACCATGGACATGTCACACTCCTTTAAAGGTTGAAACCACCTAATAGGATTCTTGAGTAACCCCCTTATTGAGTGTGGAGAGACTGTACATGCCAAAGCCCATTATGGAAGGGCATGCCACCATGAAGTGCCCCATTAATTCCATGACTTGTAAGCTCTTTTACTTGATTATTCTAATGATTTTTTGTATCAGAGGGCAAAGGGGACGCATTGGATCTTATGCAGGAGTGAAAGTGGGTCTCCATTTGGGGCTTGGTCTCCTTATACAGGGTCCTAACCCTCCAGAGGGGCAAACTGGCAATTGTAGGGTAAGCTTTGAGAGCCATGGGCCTCCACCATGTTGAAGAATCTAGGGCATATGTCGTTAGTGAGATTCTTCTATGTGATAACTATTTGTGAGGCATTTTATCTTTAGATTATTAGCACAATATTTTATTTATTTCATTAGTGTGTGTATTTCTTACTTCATCAAATAGCTATCAGAACAAAGAGATAAGAACACAAGAAATTGGCATTCTGCTAGGGCCAAAACCTCTCCCTCTTGGAGAGGAAAACCCACACAAAAATCTTCTTATAGAGATTCTTATTGACGAACACCAAGACCACAACCCTTAACTTACTATGTCACTCCAAGACCAAGACACCAATCCTCTAATTTGTCACTGTAGAGATCGTCATTGCTACTATATTGTTGTTCCTTCAATGAGATCTTCATAATGTCAACTAGTTCACAGTTGTTGCTCCATTGCCGAGATTCTCCTTATCTTCTTCAGAATCATGAAAATCATAACTGTCACTATTCAAAGATTGTAACTAGCTATGTCGAGATTGTGACTGAGATGTTGCGTCCAACATATCACACAGCGACGCCAAGACTGTGACTGAGATGTCACGTGATTGCGTTCAGTATTTCACAACACTGTGTTTTGTATGCCAATGATATATCTCACACGACTGTGTTTGTATTCACAAGACCGCGTTTTGTATGTTATACAGCTACCCCAAGACTATATCATGTGATCCTTCTTCATCACAGGTGTGTCGAGAATATGATACTGAGATTGTTACCATCGAGACAAAGCATCCACTGAAACAGAACATCCACCGAGATAGTGATAACATTGAGACAGGAGTGTCGAGGTAGTGTTTGTGTGGAGATCGTATGAGGATGTCGAAACAAAGTGTCCTCCTCTGTCACCGAAACCGAGTACCCATCAAGATCATATACCAAGATTTTGTCACTGTTCTGTATCACCGAGATCATATATCGAGTATGTCACTGTTTTGTAAGACCGAGATACTATATCAAGTATGTCACTCTTTTGTACCACCGAGATACTATCCTTTCCTGTATCATACGAAGTTTAAGAGTGATCTGAGGTTCTATGTCTTCATTGATCACTCTAACAGAATATATATATATATATATATATATATATATATATATATATATATATATATATATAGTTATTTGACCATGTATGCAAGTCGACGTGAGCCAGTGAACTGTTGTGTCCTTTTGTTGAGCAGACATGTCATCTATATATACTTTGAAGTCGACTTGACTGTCTTTCTCATCATTTTCGCAGGCAGACTTCTTCTTCGGAGGATGGTGCTTGTCTTGGAGGGCTACTTGACACTAGGTTGACCCATGTGCATTACATAAATGCTCAAGAAAATCTCTTTAACATGATATTGACTCTTTGACTTTCCTAGACCTATGGAATGAGCAAGAAACTCATTCATATAATTTACAAAAATAATATTTCTTTTTCTTGACAAGTACAAAGATCAAAATTACATTGACAAATACTGAACCTAGTTACACTTTTCTTCAACACACCATAGCAGATGTTGCTTTATGGTTCCCCAACAACGTTCATTGATTGCTCATGTTCCACCTTTTGGATGAGGATGATGCACCTGGTTCACCATGCCCAACCGTCTCCACACTTGCACCATATACTTGGCAGATGTTCCAAGGTCCAGAGGATCTCTCCCACTGTAGAGGAAAGGCTTATGTCATCAATCTAGCCCTTGCAGATGGTTTACAGGCATTTTCGATCCAATGGAGACCCATGAGGATGTCCTTATGCGCCCACACCCGTTTGGGAGCACCACAGGTTCTTGCTTGGAAAACAAGGGGCCAACCCCTTGTCCACTATGTTTGGAGTCCATTTCTACATCATGGCACCCCTTGGACTTCATTAGGCCTCCTCAAAGGCCCAACGACTAACTTTTTTTATCATTCAACCCTCTTGAGAGGCTTATTCTTGTGTTATTGAGCTATTTGGTGGGCTTGTCACCAAAAGTATTGTTATTATGCACATTATTTTTATTCTAGGGGGCATTATTAGTCCAAATTAGGCTATTCAAATCCCTTAGAAGATTGTATAAATAGAACATACATTCTCTCTCATTCATCATCACATGGATTGGGTTATTAGGTCTTGTGAGATTTTCGCTATCCCTTTGGAGGATGAGTTTGAATGATATGGATGAATTTTGATGTTTAGATTTCTCTCTCTTGTCTTGGAGCTTCATTATTGGCATAATTTGATGATTGAATATACCCTTTTGTACATGTAAATGCTCTTTTCATGTTTATTCTTGTTATTTACTTTGTCACATGAATGTTGATGGGATTTTCGCTACAAGTCTGAAATTTACTGCTTTTCTATACAAATTGGTAGAAATTGTGATCTTTTATAGAGTTGCATCATGTCATGGGCCATGTATGAATGGGTGAATGTTCCTAGAGATTATTTCCGTTAAATGCATCTCGATAAGTCATCAATTATTGCAAGTCGAAGTATAAATTCCTTGAAGCAGTTGCTCTCATGCCCTAATGCCATGCGAAGTTGTTTGAAGGCCTCCTTGATTGGGTGAACTCTTTGCAAACCATTAATTTTCCTTGACTCCATCTCTCCCAACGGACAAGGCACTAATCCTCCATAGGTGATCACTTTCAAAGCTTATTTCTCTCACCTCTCCCCCTTTTTCTAGGCCTAGCCTCCATAGGTCACCTAGGGTATCACTTTTCTCATGATTTAGCCATCCAAAGAATTCGATCTCTGGCCCACAACTGCGCTGGTGTGTCCTCTAGAGACCCTCCAAATTTCATGAAATTCTGACGGTGAGATCTTGAGATATTTCAAGGCCTAACTCGAAGATCGATTCTTGCTCTTGGTTTCCCATTGGCTAGTGACCTCATTGGGATCATAGTATTAAATCATCAAAAGAAGATTCTTTCTTTGATCCCCTTCCCTTCCCTAATTAGGTCAATTACATCCTTGGTTGATCAACTCCATACCCTTCACATAATTTTGGTACCCCGCTTAGCCTCGTGTAGTCCCACAACCTATTAGCTGCTCTCATGCCCTAATGCCACGTGAAGTTGTTTGAAGGCCTCCTTGACTAGGGAAACTCTTTCCAAACCATAGATTCTCCTTGACTCCATCTCTCCCAAAGGGCAAGGCACTAATCCTCCATAGATGATCACTTTCAAAGCTTATTTCTCTCACCTTTCCCATAGGTCACCTAGGGCATCACTTTTCTCACGATTTTGCCATCCAAAAAATTCGATATCTTGCCCACAACTGTGCTGGTGCGTGCTCTAGAGGCCCTCCAAATTTCACGAAATTCCGATGGTGGGATCTTGAGATATTTCAGGCCCTAGCTCAAAGGTTGATTCTTGCCCTTAGTTTCCCATTGACTAGTGACCTCATTGGGATCATAGCATTAAATCATCAAAAGAAGATTCTTTATTTGATCTTCTTCCCTTCCCTAATTAGGTCAAGTACATCCTTGGTTGATCGACTCCATATCCTTGAACTAATTTTGGGTCCACTTGGCCCTTTATGGTCCCGCAACTTCTTGACTCCAATTCCACAAAGATCACTTAGAAGTCAAGCATCCATAAGGCCTTTTGAGACTAGGGGTTTCCTTGACAAGGCATATTCTTAAACCTTAACCTCAAAAGCCCTCTTAGCCCTTCCTAGAGAGCCCATCACCTTGCTTCTAAAGCAAGCAACCCATTTAATTGAGTCTCTCTTGCGAATAGGCCTAGGAATCACTTATCTTATCATTGACTATATATTCTCGTGATTCCTCATAGACCCAGACTCCTCCCATTGGTGAAAGTCCGTAAAGAGTAGGGAGCCTTAGCTGAGGTGACCGCGGGCTATCGCTCTATTGTTGCCCTTGACCTAGTAGTTGCCCTATAGGACCCCTGCTAGTTTAAGCAGTAACAAGATATTTATATATTTCAGATTTTCTGAGTATTTTGTTGCATATACGATCTTTGTTCATTACATTGGTATCAGAGTTGTTCAATCCTCTCGCCGCTCAACCATTGCACAGGGCCAATCTGATCTGGCCCTCGGCCATCAATCTTGTCAAGTTCGTTGTCATTGAGATTGAGCCTTTTAGCCAAAGAACGCTTGTTTGGAGGTTCCCCATAACATTGTCAGACATTTGGCCATTAAAAAAAATGCATATATAAGAGATTAAAAAAGAAGAAGAGAGATTATCATTTAGAAATAAAAATAACAAATAAAAGAAAGCATATCAATTGTGAAAAAAACATGGTTGCAAGCTCTACAACCCCAGCTTTCGATCACACTGCAACTCCCATTTTCATGCAAGTTCCTATTTCTTCCATTTTACACTTGTATCTAGCCTTTGGTTTGCAGATCTGCAAGTTAGGAGGGTTTTCCCAGTTGAACCTGTGTTTTCCAACCACCAAAAGCAAGTTCTACATGCCCACAAGTGAGTACCTATTACTAGAACTTGATATTTTCAGCTCTATATTGATTTATAGACAATTTTCTTAAATTAGAGTTGAGTTCCTTTCAATTTCCAACTATTATAATCGTTAAATAATTTTTTGGAAAATTTATGGGCAAATAAATTGTTGTAACTTATTTTTACCTATGCAATTTATTCTTAAATTGTACAATTTCCAAAACAAAATAAAAATACTTTTATTATCCCTTTGTAATAAAGTCGAGCATGTGTTCAAAAATGTCGCTTTAATTTAGTTTAGGCGCAAATAAATTTGTTTAAATGTTTTTTTTAAATAATGTCGCCAATGAGGTTATCCATCGTGCAGCTTTCAGCGCCCCAAATTATCTCTGCTTGAATCAACGTACAATAAATGATTGCGGGACCCCCCCCCCACACTTCCGATAGTTTCAGGGAAACCACCCACCGTGACGTGTCAGGCGCTAATCCATTGCGGGACCCTCCCTCATCAAATCATATACTGCCAAACCCCCCCCCTCCCGCAAACCACCTTCCATCCACTCTCTCCCACTGCTATCACCTCCCCCAACTTAGCACTCCTAATACCACAACCGCCAAATTGACCCCCGCCATTTTTCTGATAAATTTAGTAAATTAACCATTGCAGTGATTTATCCCTTCCCACCAACGTCCCGATACTTGATTGGTGATGCGCCAAGCATTAATACCTATAATAGTTATTTCAAATTATCTCATAAGCCATTTATCTTCCATTCACCTATCTTTTTCCTCCATTTCTCTAATGTTGCATAGGTGGTCAGCGACAGAAGGTATCAGAAATCCACAGTCGACCATTTCAATTAGCCAGCAGATTTCTGAGTATTCTTAATCCTTTGTTCTCCTTTAATCTGAAATGGCTAGCCAGAAGGGGAAATCCAAGATCTCTGTTGAAAACCCTACGCTTCCTCCAGTTTCTAATTTAGATGAATTCCCTCTAGTAGATACCAATTATAAAATCGTTAAAACCAAATGTGAATTTGACTTATATGAACTCCATAATTGGGCATTTCAGAAATTCAAAGATGCCAGTGATGAACTAAGCTTTTGGGAATCCATGTTACCACAATTTGTTTTCCCCCAGGCTTATCAATTTTCTGAGTTTATTACCTGGTGTGAGAACCGTTATATACCTAGTCAGAGAGCAATTGTAGCCAGAAATGGGGAATAGCGTTCCGAATGCTTGTTGTCCATAACTCCATAATCTATTTTCCAAGACCTATAAATCAATCCTCCAAGTTCCCTTCACCCATTTTCAATAGCTTCAATGATGGAATTATACCAAAAATGTACCTTTCAGCAAGGAGCCAATATTTTTGGGTTTTTCACACTAGAGGGTTCTGAATTACCTCGTCACAATCCACCATAATCTTCAACAACATATCCAAAAATGTAAGGCAAGTAATTTTTATGGTTTGTTGTCTTTTAGGTTACCAAAGTGATGAGTGGGTTGATGAAGTCATTTTAGGGTTTCAATCAGTCTTTTCACCTGGTAAAAAGCCCTATGTTCTTTTCAACTTTGCCCAGTTTATTTCAGACATCATTCATGAACAATTTTTGAAGTTTAGTGCAGAAAGGTCTTTTAATGATCAATTTGTATTGGTGTATTTATTTTTCTATACCAGTCTGAAAGGTTCAAAATGCCACTTCAAAAGCTTGACTCACAAGGAAAGCCACAGTTTGTTATTCATTGTGTAATATTCCTAACCCGGAATATACCACAAACCCAGCAAAAACTCCAACCAAATATATGCAAATGATATAATAACCCAGAAGTGATAAAATGAAAGTGAAACAGCATATAATAATGTAAACCGGAAATATAAGCACATACAAGAAATGCAGCGAGAAAGTGCTAAGCCATTTTATTATATTGAGCAATAAAATGAGTACAAGAGGTGATCAGGCAGATGGCACCTCGACTTGCACAAGGCAAGTGAAGAAATACTCTCAGAATGACAAGAATGACCTCTCTGCGTGGATGTTGTTGTTGTGCTGTTGTTGCTGCTAGGAAACAAATGATGATTTGGGGTTGCTCCCCTCCTCGGAAAAAGCTGAAACTCTGGGTTCGGGCTCTACTCAAGAAACCCAAAAAAACCCAGAAAGCTTTCCTAGAATGGCTGACCCCCGAAAATAACCCTCCTAGGGATCTGCACAGTTCCTCCAAGGCTATGCGCTGCCTCTAAAAACCCCTCTAAATCTTGCCTGGAACTCCACCTGAAAATTCTGCCAAAATCCTCCAATAGGCAAGGGCTAGTCCCCTGCTCACTTACACAACTTAAATCCTCCTGCAAACCCCAATCCCCAACAGCTGCCAGAATGAATTGTGTCCCTCTCCCAAAGCTGCGCAGACCTGCAGAATGCTACTAAAACTGCTGCAGGAATGCTGATGAAACTACTGCTCAAACACCAAAGGAAATACATTTCCCGAGCAGGCACTCGAAATCCCCCGGGGCTAAGGGTGAGATCTCCAAACGGAGACACTCAATGCACTAAACAGTGCTGCAGACTAGCTAAACAGCCAACGTGCTTAGAAGTCGAATGACTAGCTCCAAATGCACATAACTGAATGATCCCAAATGAGGGGGTTCCTCTCTATTTTGTAGCCTCTGCCTCTCACAATCCCTAGGCTCACCTTCTCCTGCATGATCCCCTTCTTGCCATGTGTTCCTTCCCTCCTGCGCAGTCCCTCCATGTGTCTGCGTGGGCCCCATTTCTGCATCCCCCTTTGGCCCCCTTTGTTCTCCTTAAGTCACAACGTTGTGCTACCTAGGAAGTGACTTTTTATTCTAAAGTGAGTTATGTTCTCCCTTCCTCACTTTTTATTTACAAATAACTATACAAGGCAAAAATCGAACAAAATCAAATATTCCAATTAGCCATAGCTAATTAGGAATATTACACATTGGACCTCTTTAGTCATAAGGAATTCAGAAAATTACTCTTTCAGTGATTTTGTAGATCAATTCCTATATTTGTCATTATGCCTTCTTAGCAGTGATGTTGTCCCTAGGATATCTATAGAAATTAAAAGAATTTTGCATGAGTGAATAGTCCAAATTAGGAGACTGGTACTTATATAAGAATTTCACAGAGATTAGAGTTTATGGTTCTGAGTTGCAACCATACAAACTGCCAGTTTTTTCTTCCTATGAGGATTTTGGCTCTGGAATTCATGAGACAGAGTTTGAACATGTATGAGATTCATTTTGTTTCCATAAAGAAAAAGGCCCGATCCAAATTAAAGGCACAAATTGGTCCATTCATAGTAAATACCAGAGCAACTGACAAGGAGTTAGAAGGTTTATCAAGCCAAATGAAGTTTAAGTCAAGTTTCACTTTATAGTGATGGCCTCAGTATTGATCAACCAAGGATATACTTGACCTAATTAGGGAAGCAAAGGGGATCAAAGAAAGAATCTTCTTTTGATGATTCAATACTATGATCCCAATGAGGTCACTAGCCAATGGAAAACCAAGGGCAAGAATCAATCTTCGAGGTAGGCCTTCAAATATATCAAGATCTCAACGTCGGAATTGTTGAAGAATCTAGGGCAAATTAAGTTAATGAGATTCTTCTTTCCATGATAACTATTTGTGAGGTATGTTCACTTTTCCTTATTATCACAATCTTCTCTTGTTATCATTAGAGTGTCTTCTTAGTTCATCAAATAGTTACCAAAACAAAAGAGACAAGACCACAAGATGTTGGCTTTCTGCTAAGGCCAAAACTTCTCACTCTTTGAGAGGAAAACCCACACAAAATTCTTCTTATAGAGATTCCAATTGATGAATACCAAGACCATGCCCCTTGACTTATTAGGCCACGCCAAGGCCAAGACACCAATCCTCTTTTTTGTCACTGCTGAGATCATCATCATTGTTGCAATACTGAGGCCATCACTATTGCACCACCAAGATCATTGTTGTTGCAACACTTAGGCCATCACCGAGATCATTAATCAAGATCATTGTTGCTCCTTCACAAAGACCATAGTTGCTCCTTCATTATAACAATGGGGTCTCTATACTGAGATATGTATATATACATATGAGAGTTGCACTAAGACCAGGATCACCACTATGCCGAGATCATGACTACTTTCAGAATGCATGTCGAGACAAAGTGTCATTGTGAGATCACGGAGATCCTCATTATCCGAGACTATGATTGTGTCTAGAGAGTATGTTGAGAGTGTATTACTGATAGATCTTCATCACACATATGCCAAGACTATGAATTAAGACTGTGAAGAGGCCGACACATCACCTCTATGATACCCATCCGAAAAACATAGACATCCTTCTCCATCCGAAACACTAAACTTACTGTACTTATCCGAGTTTATGAACCACTGTACTTGTCCAAGATTTCAGAGGATCTGAGTTCCTATTCTTCCTGTAATGCGAATCCTTTGTAACCCTTTATATAGTGGTTAGCCTTGTATATACGCTGACATGAGAGAGTGAACCGTTGTGTCCCCTTATTTGAGCCGACATGACTTCTTTTTACACTGTTTGGAGGCTGACTTATCCAAGAGGGATTGTGCTTGTCTTTGGAGGGTTGTTAGACATTTCTATAGACTTGTATACATTGAACATAGGCTCAAGAAGAGCTTCTTCATACATGACATTGACTCTTTGAATTATTAATAAATCCTAAGGCTCTCAATGGGAGCCACTAACAAATAAACCTCTTGCCCATGAAACCCATGCATCAAGGCATACAAAAATAATTTTATTTCTTTTATTCCATCATTTACAAAGATCATGTCATTATGAAGATTGAACCTAGTTACACTTTCTTCAACGCTCCCTCTTAACTAGGGAGGTATTCATAATGGTACTTGGTCATTCTCAATCTGAAGAATTTCTCATAAGAAGAATTGGATTGGTAACCCATTTGTATAGCATCATAGTAAACAACATTGCTTCCACAGCAAGGCCTTGACTGACAACTCTATCTCTTATTAGATCTGAGCACAATGTTGGCGAGACCAATGACTATAGACACCTTCATCATTGTCTCTCAAGGTACATACCCACCCGAGTGTTCACTGAGTATGACCTTCTAGGAATATTCTTATCTTGGGTTCCCAGCGCTCAAATAATATCGGTTCTCTTGCCTACTCTTATCTTGTATGCCCTACACATCCTCAAAGAGCATCAGATGCCAGATGATTACACGATCCTCCATTCTTTCTTCCCAAGTGAAGACAAGAATGTTGTGTCAACCTCTACCTCTTAACTAGGGAAGATATGCCCATTCCTGTAAAGGAATGTACCCAAGTTCCCTTTAACCAAGAACTTGCCCAAGCTCCCTCTCAATTAGGGACTTGCCAGAGCTCCCTCTTAACTAGGGACTCTCCTTTTCATCAATAGCTTCCTCTTCGTGGATCCTTCAGCTGCTTGATCAATTTCTTTCCTTGATGTCATGAAATTTAGTTGAGCTTCTTCCTTGTAGGGCATTAGACATCCATCACTTTCCTTCTTGCTTCGTCATGTCATTCCTTTCTTCATGGAAAGTGGCCTTGATACATATCTGGAACCTTCATCATATGGCTACTTCTTTCTCATCATGTTTCTATCAGGAATTTCCATCAACCACATGAATGCTAGTTGTACTTGTACTTACAACTCTTGTTCCAGCAGCCCTGCATGAACTCATCCAAATATTATTCAAGAAATCAAAACATAACATTGAGTCAAATAGTACCTAACGAGATGGTTTTTTATCATGACATCTTCCTGTAGGTATCAACGTCCTGAATACATGTTGACACATGTCTCAAAGATAGCCATTGTTAAGGGTCTTCATCTTTTTCAGACTTCCATCAGAGTCTCCATATCTTCCAAATAGATTTCCTAGTCAACTCTTCTTGGTATTTTGGATGTTGATTGCCTTCATCATGGTTGCATATCTCACGATCTCTTCCTTCCTCACACATTCCATTCCCAGGAGCTTTTAATCAGAGTTTTTAATTGTAGTCAACCACCTCATACTTTATATGAGGACATATTATGTTGATTTCATCTAGTGTGACTTATTCCTTCATGCATCCTTTCAGAGGAGGAGATCATTTTTCTATTCATCATGCTTATCAAGATATAAGTAGTGATCCATGTTACCTGCAACCATACAACATGACTTTATAATATTTAATACAAGCATACATACCTCATTTTACCTTTAGGTCATCTAGGCTTCTTTCAGCGACTTCCTTGATTGAAGTGTCTTCAACCCCTTGATCTACTTCTTCTCTTATGACACCATAACAGCATTCATGAATTCCACAAGTTGGAGTTTTTGGTGAAACACTTGCTTCCTCTCTAGATTAGTGAACCCTCCATTGAGGATTCCATTCAAGGATCTTGAGGATATTGCATATCCCCATCTGGCAGATGTTTCCTTTTTGACTTGATGTGTAATGAGCCTTCCTGGATGACTTCTTCCTTTCCTTTAATGTCCAATGAGGTTCCCAAGAGCTATATCCTTCATGTTGGATTGTCATAGATTTTGTCTTTCATGATTCCCTTGTTGATGTCACAAGCTCTTGTTTCTAATGCTTCCATGCTGCCACGATGCATCTTATTATCATGGTCATATCTATAATAAAAGATTTAGGAGCTTATGATAGGACACTTTTGTGAGGAATACTATCTCAATCATAGTAGAGATCTATTACTCTCTCTTTCGTTGGCCTTTACCTTCAACTTCATCTTTCTGGTGATATGAGCTTTCTTTTCATAATCTTTCCATAACACTGATCTGGCTTGTTTGAGGACCAAACTTCCCTTTCCTTTTTGCAAATGTTTGAGTATTTTAACCTTCAACACTTTTGCCCTCAACTTGCCTTTTTCTATCTAGCATAGAGACCACAAGTTGAATGAGGTAACTTTCTTGTCATTTGTTACCTTTCTTATGAATTAGAACAATGATGATTATCTTCTTAGTATCTCTCCCAAATCTTTACTTGAGATCTCATGAAGATATCCCTTCATTCTTTGATACCTTCAATTTTGTGTAGATCAGGTCTTAGTGATGTGACCTTCTTTTTTGCATTTTCCAGAGAATATATCTTTTAGTATGTCACATATCTCTTTGATGTCTCCTCCCCTGCTACATAGGGATGAAAGGGTTGATTTCATAAGAATCCTATAAGTCCCTTGATCCTTTTCCATGCATTCAAATAATGCTTGACCTTCAAAGACCTTTCCATCAATGACTTCTCTTCTAGGGACTATATCTATCCTCCTTTCTTATGCAAGGAATTTCGATGACCCAATCGATTTATAGATCTCCTTGTACACACGAAGTCATTTAACCAAACTTGATTATAAATGAAAGATACTTACTTGACAAGTGAAGATGAACTCTTCTACTTGATCACTTTGATGATGGTTGAAGAAGATGTATTAGAGCTTCCTCTTGGATGATCTTCTTTCAGATGAAAAATATTTTCTTCAATAGAAAAGGTTGCTCCTCTTGATGAGGATGATTCACTGCTTCTTCGAATAATCTTCTTCTAGGGCAAGGAGATGATCCTTGCTTGTTTATAACCTTGAAGATGGCAACGCCTTCTCACCTTCAATATGCTTTGCCTTCTTTTCTATTGTAGATCAAGACTGCTTCTAGGGTTTCAACCTTTTCCAAGATGATGTGATCTTCATTTTGAGGTCCTTTGAGCTACATTGCTTTGTAGACATCTTGATGAGAGTCTTGGTGGCCTTTTGATGATGACTGTGGAGACAAAATTTCTTGTTGTTGTAGACTGCTTCTTCAATCTAGGGCTTGATCCTTCCATGTAGATCTTGATCCTTTTTCTTTGATATCTTTCAACCTGCTTTCCATGATAACTTAGGTATTTTCACTTTTCCTTATTATCACAATCTTCTCTTGTTATTATTAGATTGTGTCTTCTTAGTTCATCAAATAGTTAACAAAACAAAAGAGACAAGGCCACAAGATATTGGCTTTCTACCAGGGCCAAAACCTCTCACTCTTTGAGAGGAAAACCCACACCAAATTCTTCTTATAGACATTCCAATTGACGACTACCAAGATCATGACCCTTGACTTATTAGGCCACTCCAAGACCAAGACACCAATCGTCTTTTTTGTCACTGTTGAGATCATAATCATTGCTGCAATATTGAGGCCATCACTACTGCACCACCGAGATCATTGTTGTTGCAACACTGAGGCCATCCGCAAAATCATTACTATTGCCACTCTACTGCACCTTCATCAAGATCATCGTTGCTCCTTCATAGAGACCATAGTTGCTCCTTCACTATAACAATGAGGTTTCTATACTGAGATATGTATATATACATATGAGAGTTGCACTAAGATCATGATCACCACTATGTCGAGATCATGATTGCGTTCAGAATGTATGCCGAGACATGTATGCCGAGACAAAGCGTCATTGTGAGATCACCTAGATCCTCATTATCCGAGACTGTGATTGTGTCTAGAGAGTGTGTCGAGAGTATATTACTGAGAGATCTTCATCACACATATGCCAAGACTGTAACTGCGTCTTAGTATGACGAGACAGTGTTTATTAACACTGTGAGGAGGCCGAGACATCACCCTATGATATCCATCTGAGAAACACAGAGTTCTCCATCCTAAACACTGAACTTACTATACTTATCCGGGATTTTTGAACCATTGTACTTGTCTGAGATTTCAGAGAATCTGAGTTCTTGTTCTTCCTATAATGTGGATCCTTTGCACGCCTATATATAGTGGTTAGCCTTGTATATAAGCCGACATGAGAGAAGGAACCGTTGTGTCTCCTTATTTGAGACGACATCACTGTTTTTTACATTGTTTGGAGGCCAACTTATCCAAAAGGGATTGTGCTTGTCTTTGGAGGGTTGTTAGACACTTCTATAGACTTGTATGCATTGAATATAGGCTCAATAAGAGCTTCTTCATACATGACATTGACTCTTTGACTTATTAATAAATCCAAAGGCTCTCAATGGGAGCCACTAACAAATAAACCTCTTGTTCATGAAACCCATGCAGCAATGCATATAAAACTAATTTTATTTTTTCTTTTCATCATTTACAAAGATCGTGTCATTATGAAGACCGAACCTAGTTACACTTTTTTCAACGGAAGGGCCTTTACAGGACACACTAGAGGACACACTAGAGCAGTTGTGGGCAAGAGATCGAATTCTTTGGATGGCTAAATTGTGAGAAAAGAGATGCCCTAGGTGACATATGGAGGATAGGCCTAGAAAAAGAGGGAGAGGTGAGAGAAATAAGCTTTGAAAGCGATCACCTATGGAGGATTAGTGCCTTGTCCTTTGGGAGAGATGGAGTCAAGGAAAATTTATGGTTTGCAAAGAGTTCACCCAATCAAGGAGGCCTTCAAACAACATCGCATGGCATTAGGGCGTGAGAGAAGTTGCTTCAAGCCTTAAGGACTTTTATACTTTGACTTGCAATAATTGATGACTTATCGAGATGCATTTAACACAAATTATCTCTAGGAACATTCACCCATTCATGCATGGCCCATGACATGATGCAACGCTATAAAAGATCACAAATCTCAGCAACATTCACGTGACAGATTTAAATAACAAGAATAAGCATGAAATAGCACTTACATGTTCAGAAGAGTATATCCAATCATCAAATTATGCCAATAATGAAGCTCCAAGATAAGAGAGAAAGATCCAAACATCAAAATTAATCCATATCATCCAAACTCGTCCTCCAAAAGGGATAGTGAAAATCTCACATGAGATAATAATCCAAATGATGAATGAGAGAGAATGCCTCTCTTCTATTTATACAATCCTCTAAGGGATTCGAAACGCCTAATTTGGACTAATAATGCCCCCTAGAATAAAATAATGTGCATAATAACAATACTTTTGGTGACGTACATTGACATGTGGTTTGACGGTAAGTCTACTTGGGCGAAGCCTGGGATACCTTAGTTCAAATCTCATTGAGTACACTGGCCTGCTATGGTGGATGCTCGAGAAGCAGATTCCCTACCCCCGCCTTGGCGGCATGAGAGTCTCGCTTTGCTCAAACCATAGGATCTTAGTATATCGACTTGTAGGTAGTTGGATGTACTCTTGGTGTTATAGTGGCAGCTACGAGGATTGATCCTGGGTCTCCCATATATTAGGACTGGCAGTTACCGATTCACCATGTGGTTGAAAAAAAAACAATACTTTTGGTGACAAGCCCACCAAAATAGCTCAATAACATAATAATAAGCCTCTCAAGAGGGTAGAATGATCAATATAGTGAGTCGTTGGGCCTTTGAGGAGGCCTAATGAAGTCCAAGGGGTGCCATGACGAAAAACTGGACTCCAAACATAATGGACACAGCGTTGGCCCCTTGTTTTCCAAGCAAGAACCTGTGGTGCTCCTAAGTGGGTGTGGGGGCACAATGATATCCTCATGGGTCTCCAGTTGGATCGAAAAATGCTTATAGACCATCTGTAAGGGCTAGGATGATGACATAAGCCCTCCCTCTGTAGCAGTAGACGTCCTTTGGACCCTGGAACATATGCCAAGTGTATGGTGCATGTGTGGGCATGGTGAACCAAGTGCATCATACTCATCCAAAAAGGTGGAACACGATCAATCAACGAGTGGGGTTGCGGATCCATGAAGTACTCTCTGCTATGGTGGAGGCCCATGGTTGTCAACACTCACCTTAGAAGTGTCAATGTGGCCCTCCGGAGGGCTAGGACCCCGTATAGGGAGACCAAGCTCCAAATGGAGACACACCTACAATCCTGCATAAGATCGAATGCATCCCCTTGTCCTCCAATACAACAAATCATCAGAATAATCAAGTAAAAGAGCTTACAAGTCAAAGAACCAATGGGGCACTTCATGGTGGCATGCCCTTCCAGAGTGGGCTTTGGCATGTACAAGTGTCTCCAAGCTCAATAGGGTGGTTAATCAAGGACCATATTAGGTCGTTTCAGCCTTTAAAGGGGGTGACATGTCTGTGGTACATCCTTAAAGTGGTAAGTGGAAAATGATAATAATGGAATGGAGTGGCAATCAGGGAAATTAGAATGGACTGGGGATCAGGGAAGACCACGTGTCATGATGCAAGGGTAGCGATAATAGGAGAAGCCCACACCTAGGCATGTGAGTGTATGAGGAAGAAAATCGTGGTACATGAGTTACCCCGACCTTTGTTTTTCCACCCTTCTTCATATGCCTTTTGTCTTTGATTGATTTTCTTCATGACTGCTTGGGGCTCCAGGGGATGAGAGCATGTTGTGTAGTATATAGCAGTGGATAACCCCTTAAGGTGGGGCGGCTCATCGCCCACCAGGGGTTGGAACAATCATGGGTTTCTTAATGATGGAGGGGAGCTCATCTACGGCCAATAGGAACCAAGGTCATGGCCAGGGAATGAGAGCATGAAGTGTAGTATATAGTAGTGGATAACCCCTTAAGGTGGGGCGGCTCATCGCCCACCAGGGGTTAGAACAATCATGGTTTCTTTAATGATGGAGGGGGGCTCATCTAGGGCCCATAGGAACCAGGGTCATGGCCATTGATAAGGAGTAGAGCTCATGTTTCACTTTTTCCCACGTGCTAAATTTGTATATCCCGACCATCTTTTGCATTTTGTGGTACATTTCCTATTGAGAGTGGTCAAATTATGTTATTTCTTTTCTTTTTAGCTGCATCAATGTCTGGGACATCTTTCTAGGCTAGACCCAAAGTGTGGACAAGGGGAGGGGGAGGCTAACCCTATGTGGACCCAGTGGACACATTTGGACCTAGATGGGAAAAGAGATGAATGGGGCTAAAATTAGTGGAAGGGGTGATGTATGTAGTGTCAGGAAGCGGAACCACGCAACCAAAGTCAAGATTTCCTTAGTGCCAACCCTAAAGCCTGTGGCCAGTAAAGGAGATCCCATGGGGCTAGGATACAAGGTTAACCACAGAATTGGACAATGGAGGCAAGAATAAAGACCTAGCCCACTCTTTCCACTGAAACCCCCCACCAATCCATGCCCAAAAGTGCCCATGACAAGCAAGGAAATTTACTTAGCTATAGAAATGAAAAGTCATACCTTCGTGGTCGGGAGGCCCACCTTCAAACATACAATCATACCAAGTGGGCGAGGGACCACATGGCTGGCTCAGGCGGCAAAGATAATGGCACATCGAGCTATCTAGTGGCTGCAAGGGGTTGTTGGCTGCTGGTTGAGGACCATCTAGGAGAAAAATTTCTCCTATATACACTACCCACAGCTGGTGGATAACAGTATCTACTACAATTTTGTTATCAAGCGAGCCTGTGTTTTCTCCGCAGCAAACTGAGGAAACAATTCTCGATCCATCTACTTCCCCTTCTATTGATCAACAAAGTATTTTTGCTAGGTTCGGAGAAATGAAGAACAAGAATGAAATGTTAAAGACTACTACCTATTCGGAGTTTTGGAAACAGACCTCTACTACTCAAACTAGATTATTGTCTACATTAGACCCTAACAGAGGACAATTTCAATTGGTATTTCTTGAGCCAAAGGACCCGAGTCCAAGAACAACAGAAGATTACAAAACTTCAATGTTCTCTTTTGACACAAAACAGATTCATCCCATAGATCAAATTGATCTACGTAAACAAAATGGTGAGATGATCTAGTCTTCCTTGACAAATTCTGCCATGGCAACTTCAAAGCCGCAGTCATCTTTAAATAATGTTCATTCTCAACTTAAATTAGAAAATATGTCATCTTTAGCAAAGGATACAAGAATAAAAGCTTTAGATCCTGTAATCAAATTAGGATTAGATCCTAATGATGTCAATGTTGCTCAAAAAATAATTAAGAACAGAAACGCAGGCATTCAAGCATTAAGAAAACAACTGAAATTGCCTACAACAGAGCATCCTCAAGCTCAGGAAGCAGGGCAATTAGAGAAGTAAAAGGATAATATGTTGTGTATGATTGTAGAGCAGAAGATCCAAATTCAGAAAATGGAAGCAGACATGGGAGATCTTTTGAAGGAAAAAGAGCAGCAAGTAATTGCAGGGATTTCTACAGCAGAAATAGGGTGAACCAGCCAAGACTCAACTGAATAGATATCCAAGGCTATGGGAGATCTATCACTAAACATTGAAATTGAGAAACTGAAGGCATCACTTTAGAGGGAAGAAAATAATAAAATCAAGGCAGATAATGCATATCTTGCAAAAGTACAAAAGAATTTCAGGCTCACTAGACAACTTGAAAAGTATATGGATGAGTCAGTTACTGCACAGAATCTGGCAGAAGCTAAAGAGAAGATTGGGTAGACATAAATTCAGCTATTCAGATATTTGGACATCAATAGAAATCATTTTTGAAAAGGAGCAGCTGGTACAAAAGGCAAAAGCAACGATTGTCGAGATCAAAGAGGAACTAGACAACAAGCCTGGAGAAGCAACAAAAATTATCATAGTTTTGTATTCAAAAACAAAAGAAGAACTTCAAGAAATGGGCATTGAAGACAAGAAGGATGCAGTCCTTGAAGTCAGAAAAGTATTGACAAAGAGAAATTTAATGCTATAGCTAGAAAACAAGTGTCATAACCTAGAAGTTTAGATCAAAAGGTTTCATAAAAAGTTTTATGTTTTGCAGCAAAAAAGACTTCCATCACTAGGAGATTCTCATGGCCAATTGATCCAGCAGGAAAATTATCAAAAGAAGCTTCACAACATAGCAATAGACAACTCCAAATTTGCTAAAGTAAAAGGATTAGGAAATGTTGGTGGTAAAACTTTTCTCCAAGGGTTAGAAAATGAATTATGCATTTCATATGAAATTCACCATCTCTTTGTAAACAAGCCTACATTTGAAAAATACACTGAAGTAGATGAAACATTCAGGAAAGTAATAAAATTTTCATATCCAGATGATGATAAGTGGGATAAGTTCCACGAACTTATTGAATGAACAAAAAGCAGATTTAAAGGGAGGTTTTGGGCAAAGCAGCAGGAGCAGAATCAACAGAATCAGATTTAAAAGTAGTAGTTAGAGACTAGATGCTCGAATAGTGTGCAAACTCCACTAAAATAGTGCCAAAATTTCTATTTTGAGTTGTATTGATTAGAATTATCCAAATCATTTTGGGTGATTTGGATAAACTTTATTTTATTGTAAAAGATTGTAACAGATAAGTTTTTTTTGAATTACACTCTATAGATACATTGTAATTCGAAGTAGAAGGGGTTGATACTTTGATAGAACCAGACACATTATTGTATTTTGGAAATCTTGAAGATAATCAAAGGCTTCTGGCTTCAGTTTCTAGCAGCATTTGTGTTCATGTGAGTCTCCTTTGTGTAATCATTTTTGTTATTCTTCATATATTTGAGGTAAAATCTAAGTATTGGGTAAGGCTAGGTTGAGTTTGACCTCCCTGAGAGCCCCTGCAAAGTTATTATCATCACTGAGATTAGCTAATTAAAGAGTTTGTTTAAATTAGTACCTCCACATCATCAAATTATTGTCTTCTGTCATCTCTCAAATGTATAAGTGTTAGCTATAGAAATCTTTCTATACGCGTCTTCTTTATTTGATAATATAAATATTCAGGAGGGATATTTAATTATCACCTATCTTCTATTTCATCTATCATAAACATTTAAAGATTTACATGTTGTTAGTACTGAAATCTTTAAGATACTGATATATGTACTTGTGAATGATTTGATTCATCTATCATCCATTCAAATAAATCCCTATTTAGGCACAGTTCCCGAGCCTAAAACTGTCTACAAAGAAACAACATAAACATAACCCAAAAATATGAATCAAGTCACAATTTAATAGAAGCTTGAAAGCCTCTATAATCACTCACTAGCCATCACGCGCTTTGTGGTAACTCTCTAGATGTGTTTCGACATAGTGGATTGGCTAATAAAGATAAAACAGTCCCTATACTTTATGCAAATTTTTTAGTCTATCACACAGACAAGAAGTTATTTTCAGTTATAACTCCTTCACCATGCATCTGAATTAACACATAATTACATATTTGGTTAGGATAAATTTAGTATACCAAAACCATAACATAATTTTGAGTTATTTTCGCTACTAACGTTTGTTGTTGGAAATCTGCAGACATTTGTAGAGATGTTTTTATGTAGGTCAGCTGACAGATCAAAAATACCTCCACTCCAATGGCTTCATAAGGCACTAAACATAGACCGGAGTTGTTGGAGGGTATTTTGGGACTCCTCCCTTGGTTGTTTATGGGGTGTTGGGCCTAAATAGTGGGGGATTGGACTGAGGTGATTGTGGGTCCTTACCCTGTGTGTGCCCATTTGGCAAGGTTGTTGAGGCCTTAGCAACCCTACTAAAAAGATCAGTAACACTTTTCTCAATAGCATTGAAAAGCTCATTTTACCCATTCCAAAGAGAGGATGTGACCTTGTCAATGCAATGTTGTCTATCCAAAGCAGAGCATTGGGCTACTTGATGACCCCACATGATGTTTGACACTTCAAGGTACCCCCAAATGCTAAAAAGTTGAGCCCATGAAGCTTGGTGTTGGATATGTCGATGATGTGCCCAGTGGACCCGGGATGCTCCCAAGCTAGCCTTGGCACTGTTTGATGGGGATTGCTTGTTCCACAACCCAGATGATGATGGTTATCCTTGAGATGGCAGGGGAAGGCTTGCACATTACTTATTAACCCCAACGCTTGAGTTGGAGAGTGCCATGTCACCCCTCTTGCCCTTTAGGGGGGTGACATTAGGCACCATGTAGATGACATCTTGGTATGGAGGCACTTTGGAGGCATGCCCATGATCTGGGAGCTACATCTTGAAGTATGGAACACTCGTTAGCCCACATGACACTTGTGGCATTTCGAGCTCATTTGGAGGATGACATCATAGTTGAGGAGGTCTTTCTCCTACATGTGTGGGCATTTATGGCATCTTTTGTTATGTTTTTGAGGTTGGCTTGTAACATCTATCTTGTGGAACAATTAAAATAAACTTGTAATTAGGGCTTTACTTGTATTTTTTGTAAAAATAAGTGAGTTATCTCTCATATAAATAGAGACTCCACTCGTTTTCGTTTTCTCTAAGAATATGCGAGCTAGTCTTTTTTGCTACTATGCACAAGATGTGATCTTTTAGCGACGCGACTGTTACACAGTATTTTGCCATGTCTCCCGTCAACTTCCCGTGCTATATCCCAAAGTACCAAAACATTGACTACTGCGCAGAATATCTATCATGATATACAGACCAAAACCTCCCTGAAGAATGAAAGGAAAGCTGCCCTGAAATCATTCTGGAGAAAGTTGCCTTAAAACCTAATTTTTGGCATCAACGCATTTTTCTCCACTGCCTGCCCGTGCTGATGGCGGGTTGCTCAGTTAGACACTCGCATTGCCAACACGGTTTTCCATAGGAAAGCTCGCGCTAGCCTCCTTCTGGCAGGTTTTCCCAAATTGGAGGAGAAGCTTCGCTCACTAGAACCTTCGGGAACAATGAGATGGATATTGGTTGTTGTTGATATGGTCGAGCTCTCTCACTTGGGCCTCTCGATCTTATCATCATGGACTTTCCCCTTGAGATGTGGACCTTCTTCCCTCTTTTGTGGATCCCTAACTCCCTCTACCTTCCTATAAATTCACCCCCTTCCATTCCTAAATGGTTGGTCATTGATTGTTGCATCCCTATGCTGAGATTATGCTTACATGCTTCCCATTCTAGCTTGGAGAAAGAGTGCTTGAAGAGTCTTTGCTTGGACTTGAACATCCACCCAAAGGGAGGCCTCAACATCAAGGCACAGGTTTTATGCTTCCCTTTTCAGTTTCTTAATATATACATTTGATGTTCACTTTCCATAATTGTGTAAATATTTATGCAAATAGCTTAATGTTCCTTGATCTATTAAGTAGTTAATGCTTGATATATATTATATGTGCTCTCGTGTCTTGTGTAGTACTTTGATCTTCCTTGCAGGTTTCCAGACGTGACGAACGACTTAGGAGCGAGGCCTGGAGTGAAAGATTCAAAGCCATCTCTGAAGAATGAGCGATTAGCATCAGAACGAGGTAGGTTCCTCTTTCTTATTGCCAAGCATAAGCTAGGAAAGTGAGTATTAGATTGTTTGGTTTGTTGCTAAATCCACTCATTGAGGGAGAGGGATCGCCTCTATCCGCAAAGGGTATTTGCCTTCACAACAAAATGGCGACTCCACTGGGAATCGTTTTTGGTTTATTTTTTACAAGTTCGAACAAGTGATAAAATAAAACTCATTGAATCAGTCAAAGTACATTTTAAATTGTAGGTTCAAATCAACCACCCCTTTTATTGTTTTTGAGAAAAGTCATCGTCGCTGAACCACCGGGTTCACCTTATATTTCCCCTTCATCATCTGATACTGAAGGGTCATCACAAGGAGTTCATCCTGATTTCTCACAGTGACTTGAAGCCCAAGGTCTTGAACTTGGAATTATCCCAAGCATCCAACCCCTTGCTTCTCAGCCTCCACCTCGAGACTCATCATCATCTCAAGAATCTGATACAGAAACTCCTGAGAGTCCACAGAGGTTTGTTTTATTCCCTCCGAATCCGCTTTTTGATCCATTGGTTATATCTCCTCAACAACCTTATAGTCCATACGACCAACCTGGTGTTCCTTTGGAGTTATCTCCACATCCATCTCGGATTCCTCCTTGCCAGTTGTTTCCACCCATGGCTTTAGAAGGTGAGTTTCCAGCCTCTTCTCAAGGCCATCCAAAAGTCTCAGCTACTTATACTCCTAATGTTGATAATGATTCTTAATATGACTTTCCACCTGAAGGTTATCCATTCGTGGGAAGTGTTGCACCTCCACCACCCCCTGAAAACAGTGGGCCTTTATTTCCACCTGGTTATACATCATTGGCTCAATTGGTTTCAGGTACTCCAAGTGCGTCTTCACTATATCACAATCCCATTTGGTGATCAGGCGCCATGCCTACTTCAAGTCCGTTTGTTTCAAACGCGACCTCACAAATTCCTGTACCAATTGCAGTTTCGTCAGTTCATGTACAACCGGCAATCACAATTGGGG
This sequence comes from Pinus taeda, assembly GCA_000404065.3. Classification (NCBI taxonomy): domain Eukaryota; kingdom Viridiplantae; phylum Streptophyta; class Pinopsida; order Pinales; family Pinaceae; genus Pinus; species Pinus taeda. The sequence continues at coordinate 85,928 of APFE031149140.1, forward strand.
CAATCAATGTCCCTATAAGTTCCCAAGGTCCTCTATTAAGTGGACAATATGTGCCACCACCTATTCCACCACCTAAGGGGCAACAACCACCTCTGCCTTATGTACCTACTATTTTAGGGGACCTTATGTGAGTGCGCCTCAAACTCACGCTACCAGAGCTATTCAAAATGTTGGTAGTATACCTTATCCTAGTGGATCATCAATTCCATCTGGCTTAGGCCAGATCCCATATCAACAAGCCTTTTCGACTCAGATACACTACCAGCAACCATACTCTCAGTATGGCTCTCAGCAGCCTCAAAATCCACCCTTTACTCAACAAGTAGGCCCCCAGATGCAGCCTGGTTCAAATCCCTCATTTGGGGCAGCTGGTCAAGCTGGAACTTATCAGTACCAAACTAGAACTCAACAGGTTCTGCAAGGAACTTACCAACAGCAACCTTATGTATAGCAGCAACCTTTCGTTCAACAAGGACCATATGTATAGCAAGGGCCTTACCAACAACCGTTGCAGCAGCAAGGACAACCCTTGCAGCAGCACAACCAACCTTTATATCAACAAGGTCAACCCTTGCAGCCACAAGGTCAACCCCTGCAACAGTAGGGCCAACAGTGTTATCACCAGGGCCAACAATTGAAACAGCGACCTTATAATCCATATGTCGCGCAAACTGTCTATCCACCTTATGGTTCTCAACGGCCTATGGCAAGTCAATATCAACCGTACCTTGGTCAAAACCCACCTTTGTGGGGCAGAATCCACCTTATGGTCAAGGTACCCCTCAGTGGAGGCAATATCAAGCTCCTTATGGTCAAAATTCGCCACTTTGGGGGCAAAACCCATACCAGCAAGGATGGAATCCGCAAGCTGGGCCTTATCAAAGGCCTTCCATGCCTTTCAACCCGCAATTGTCGTTTCTAACAACACTGGAATTGTCAGATGTGTCGAGGCTCACTAATGATCCAATACTTTATTTGCCTTATTGGCCTCCAATTCCCACTAAGATTCCTGGCGATTGCACAAAGTTCAAAGGAAAATCTAGAGAAGACCCTGGGCACACGTAATGACTTACCACTTATGATGTTCATCCAATTCCTGGGTTGAAGACTCTGTTCGACTATGTCTTTTTCAACGAACCTTGATGGGTGTTGCCGTGAAATGGTACATCGAGTTACCTCGAGGTGCCTATCAAGACTTCAATTCTTTGGCAATGGCCTTCCTTACTCACTTCCAGTTACCAGTTCGTTATGAAACTGGTACCCATCTGCTTACGTCTCTAAAATAGAATACTTCTACTCACATCTCCGATCATATCCACGAATGGAGACGTCAGCGTCGCCTTATCGAGTTTGATATACCTTATGCGTTGTTCACTGAATGTTTTACCAAATCATTCGTCAACAAAATTGATGCAAACATAGCAACGAGAGGTTGTGTTACTAAAGATCAAGCCATTGCCCATGCCCAAAGTTTGTTAGGATATTCCGACACATAGGAAATAGTTAAGTATAACTTGGTCTAGTGTAGAGTTAGGTAAAGTGTGTTTCTTTACTACGTACTTTTGTAACTTACAATCCGACGGTCACGATATGTAGTGATCCGGCGGTTCATTCTCTCCTCGGTATTACCGACACTTGATTCGTGCTTAAACCCAATTGGTCCCTGTCTCTATTTAAAGAGCATGGGTATTTGTAGTTAACTATCATGAGAGAAGCTTATGTAAAATTTCATTCTTTTATTAATACCTTGCCTGAACGTGGCTGCGTTGGCTCAAAGGCGTGGACTGTTTCCCTCTGTTGAGGTTCTACCACGTCAAAAATATTGGTGATTGATCTGTATCTGTTGTGAGCGGGTGTCCTTTGGTTCTGTCTGAGGAACTTACCCTGTAAATTCCTACATGGTATCAGAGCTATTTGAGGGCCGCGTCCGTTGGTGATCCAAATCTGAAGCCGGTAGAACTGCATCCGACTGCCGTTTCCTAGATATGCTATTCCTGACTGCTTTCGGGCCGAGAGGACTGCTCTTTTGTGTTAGGAGCATCTGTTCCAGTGAGGAACCCCTTTCGTTTCACGCGAAAAGTTTTCTGGTAGCCCTAGCTACGTCATTTTTAAGATCGGGAGGTATACAGTGTTTATTTGCAGTTTCTAGTTATTTTCTCTCTGTTTATTATTTCGGTTTATTTAGCTCATTTTTTATTATCAGATCTATACCTTTCATTTCTGCATATGCTCTTTGCCCTGCGACTCTGTGCGATCATTGGACCCTATTTTTCAGGATTTCATGAGGAAAAAGCTCACAGACAGTTGTTGACTTGGATGCCACCTCACCAAATTCGACTTGTTGATCCTTATCTCAAGCCATGACTCCAGCAAAAGCATGATCTTTAGATGCAAATAGGATTAGGAAGTTTTCTATATGCATGTATTTGAGATGTACACTGTGATTATTTAGATTTTGTAATTAAAGCTTTGCTAGAAACTAGTTTTTAGTTAGTTTGTCTTTTCTATAAAGACAGGCACTGTGTAATGAAGAAAAGGTTGGCTTTTATTGTAAAAACATTAGCATTCTGGTATTATTTGAGAAGATCTTAAATATATTACAGTGTGATGAGCATTTGTAGAAAACTCATGTGTTGTAGTTCCTTATCTGTTATTTCTCTATTATGAAAGGGCTTCTTCATGTCTGAAAAATGTTAGTATCTGAGATTGGGATTCATTGATGCTCTTTTCTTGTGTTTATCAGTCATTAGTACTTGTTGTTTCTATCAGCTATAGTTATGTTTTCTTTAAGTCTTCTTCCAAATTTCTCAAATTGTTATAGGAGTTATTACTACCCTGCTTTTTGTTTCTTGCTTATTAGATTTGTAGCATCATTTGATAAAACTGGACTCCATGCCCAATGGTGTGTTTTGTATACAACCCAACCAAATTTCATCCTATAAACTAAATCTGGCCACGGAACTCAATTACAAAACCTACTACTACAGTAACCTAGAGTAGTTGAGTTCTAGGGAGAGAGCCCTCTCCAGATTGAAGGGTCAGCTTTCAACCTAAAAGAGGTTCGAGGTTACCTTGGAGGTCTTCCTGCGACCAGGTTTCCTCTAAGTGATAGCATTTTGGCGTCGTTGTAGGGGAACGAAAGGCGTATTTTTTCCCCAAACAATTTGATTGTTGAAGATTAGATCTCTAAGGGCAAAGAGAGATTTGGATACAAATTTTGGCTACAAGTTGTTTGCTCTGGCGACTCCATTTTCAAGAATCCAAAGTTACAAGCTTCCATGGTGACTCCATTGTCAGAAGGATTCATAGCTCAAATGATTCAATGGTTATTTTACTAGGGCAATGAAGAACTCGGACGCTACTACTATTGTTTCAAGGTATGCAAGTTTAGATTTTACAATTATTCCTGGTTTTCCTAATCATCTACCCAAAGATGAATATTTTCTGAGAAATGAAACAAATTTTAGTGGTGATGATTTGAGTCTGACTTTGAAACATATTGCAAATTTTCGTGACTTTACTGATCTTCTTAAAGTCAAGTGTAAAGACGTATACATGAGATTATTTTATGATTCATTCCAATGGAAGTGCAAAAATTGGATTGAATGTTTGTTTGCGAAGTCCATAATATCCATAACAAGCTTTTGGGTTATCTTCTTGGAAACATGGATGGAGAAAAAATAATTTGTAGTAGATCATGTTTCCATTCAAGGCTTTAGAGATTGGAATGATGGGTATACTGATGGTGAAGTGGATAAACAAAATTCTGCATTTTCGTCCTCTTATTTAAACTCATGCAAATGTAGCTCAGAAGAAAAGATTCATTTCTTAGAAGAGTATTCCAAGGAAATTCAGATGGAACTTGTAATCTTAGAGGATCAACAAATTTTTCCATATCAAGATCATTCTTTTGGAATTTCTCCTCAACGGCAATGAAAAGACAGATTGCTTCCCTCTGTTATTGAGAGTGAGGAATTTTCTGTTTTGGATTATGAATTTGAAATAGAAAACATGCATTTAAAGTTCGACCATGATTATCCAATCATTCAATACCTTTAGGGTCATCAGATAGATAATCATTTTTATGATCTCGTAGTTGACTACATGGAGGGTTTTTCCAGTTTGAATTTTCAGCCATTTTTTCACTATGGATACAAAGTACATCATGAGTTGCCTTCACCACTATATTGTCCAGTTTTGATTTTGCTGAAGCACAGTAAAAAAAGCCATAGTATTTGAGCAGCGACTGGATTGGTTGCATTGACATTTTTGTATTATTTGATTGAGCGGTTATTTCAACTGGTTAGAATAGGAACAGTGTACAAAAATAAGCCCACAAGACAGAGCATCCTTTCATTTTGGCATTTCAGTTTTTAGTTTTCAGCAATTGGTGTTCAGGTTGAAACCAAAGTTCGAGTGTGGATTCAATTGTAATATACAATTTTCAACTTTCACATTGCAGTATAGTTTTATGTTTGCAGTTTCAATACGGACTTCAGTGTGGTTGCAGGGTTACTAGTTGCCCAATGGATTGAGATTCTGGTCTATGGGGTTCTTGATGCCATCCACGATCGACAACATCCCCATGGGGCCAGTTGTTATCACATTAACTATGTTTTTTAAAAAACATCAGAACATGTTGACAGTTTCAATGTCAGTGTTTTAGTTGTAATAAACAGGGAAACCGCCGATAGTGGGCTATCAGCACTTTAATGTTCCGATAATGTTTTCTGAAGAAATTTGCTGACAATGGGCTTATCAAATTTTTTCTGTAAAAATGGTTGGTTAAAAACTATGTTTTTCCTGTACAACAAAGTAATTTTGGGCATGCTTTCCAGACAAATGAGAACAAATTTTAAGAAACCAAAAGAGAGTTTTGTCCACAACAAAAACATTTAGAAAAACCTCTCTCAGTTTTCTAATAGGTGTTACAGTTTGAAATATTCGAAGGGATATTTGAACGGTTGTTTTTCAAAATTTTGCAATCTTGTTTTAGTAATTGGTTTTCAAAATCATATCCCGAACAAATGAGAATGAATATTTCAAAATCGAAAGAGGCTTTTGTCCACAAAGGACCCATTTAGAAAAACCTCTCTTGGTTTTCTAACAACTCACAGTTTTGGATTTTCGAAGGGATCACTGGACCCTATTTTTCAGGACTTCGTGAGGAAAAAGCTCATGGACAGTTGTTGACTTGGATGCCACCTCACCAAATTCGACTTGTTGATCCTTATCTCCAACCATGACTCCAGCAACAACATAATCTTTAGATGCAGATAGGATTAGGAAGTTTTCTATATGCATGTATTTGAGATGTACGCTATAATTATTTAGATTTTGTCATTAAAGCTTTGCTAGAAACTCGTTTTTAGTTAGTTTATCTTTTCTATAAAGACAGGGACTATGTAATGAAGAAAAGGTTGGATTTTATTGTAAAAACATTAGCATTCTGGTGTATTTGAGCAGATCTTAAATATATTACAGTTTGATGAGCATTTGTAGAAAACTCATGTGTTGTAGTTCCCTGTTTGTTATTTCTCTATTATGAAAGGTCTTCTTTCATGTCTGAAAAATGTTAGTATCTGAGATTGGGATTCATTGATACTCCTTTCTCGTGTTTACCAGTCATTAGTACTTGTTGTTTCTATCAGCTACATTTTTGTTTTCTTTTAAGTTTTCTTCTTCCAAACTTCTCAAATTGTCAAAGGAGTTATTGCTACCCTGCTTTTTGTTTCCTGCTCATTAGATTTGTAGCATCATTTGATAAAACTGGACTCCATGCCCAATGGTGTGTTTTGTATACAGCCCAAGCTGCCCAACCAAATTTCATCTTATAAATTAAATGTGTCCACAGAACTCAATTGCAAAACCTACTACTACAGTGACCTAGAGTAGTTGAGTTTTAGGGAGAGATCCATCTCCAGGTTGAAGGGCCAACTTTCCACCTAAAATAGATTCGAGGTTACCTCAGAGGTTTTCCCGCAGCTGGGTTTCCTCAAAGTGATAACAAGACCCTTGAACCAAGTCAAATTAGGGTTCCTGAAATTAGAGTTTTTGCGCTCCACTCTCCTCTCAGCGACATCTTGTCGAATGCAAGCTTGTCTTGGAAAGCCTCTGATTTGAGTGATGTTTCTTCAAGAACATCTTTCCACCCTCTGTTAGCCGATACAAAATACTTGTCTGCTGAGAAAAGTACACCAACCATTATTTCAAGTCCTTCTAATTATTCCCTGGCTGGTGTAGATTGTCATCAGGTACAAGATGATGTTTTCTTGCATTCCAACGTATGCAAGTAAGAAAACCACACTACTCGATTATTTCAGGAGATTCATCCTATTGATTCACCTCCATCTGCTCTTTTGGGCAACCAATTGATCCTTGTTAGAATATTTGATGAAACCGGCAATTTATTCATTGATGGTTGTCCCGTCACAGCTAATGATGACCATATGCATTCACTGGTTGATCTTACGAAACCACCAATATTTGATGACCTACAGTTTGACGATTCAAAGATTTGTTAGGACGATGAGGCACATCAGCTTCCATTGATGGTTATGTCAAGTCCTCACGTCCTTGACGAGATCCATGAACAATTTCAAATTAGGATTTCCAAAATTAGGGTTTTTGCACTTGAATCCTCTAGTATCTCAGTTGCACCTGGCGAGTGCCCATCTTTTCAAAGTCATCGAGTTGGTCATCCTCAATATCATGATAGGATTGTTGAATGGCTTGAAAGATCTTATATGGAAATCCCTCTGCATCTAAGCAGCATCTTGCCTCACTTGTGTTGAATTTAGGATTAAGCATGAATGAATGTGTCTCATGGCTGGATGATCATGAGTTTCAAGTTTATAATTATATTTACCAGGATAGGATTGCAACTTGGCTTGAACAATGTTTTCTATCACGTTTTCCTGAAGATAGACGTGACCTTCTTGTTGTTTTGCAGGTTTCACAAGTAAGCATTGTTGTTTTTGCACAATTCTTTACACTGATTATAATCACTGACATCTTTGTTTTTGCAGGTCAGGAACTGTTGTGATGGTTGCATTGGAAGTTTGATTTCACATGACCTGACTTCATCTCTGTTTAAATTAGGGTTTTAGGTTTAGGATAGTTAGGATTTGTTAATTAAGGTTTACTTGTCCAAGTTTTCCAATTAGCGTTTGTTTCCTAGGATTTTCTTTATGGTTTACATATGCTTTGTCGTGCTTTCGTTATCGTAGGAAGCTAGTTCGTTGTGTGATATTATGCATGTAGCTTGCATTTATGTTCTTGCATTTCTCATCGCTGCATCCTTGTCACAAACTCTCTGCATATGCATTTCATGACTTTTTTATTTCATGGCTCTTCCATTTTATCAGATGATTTCTTCCTTGCATTTGCATAGCCTTGCATTGCATCATAGTCCTGCATATTGCATTACGTTGTGCATTCGTCTTCTTGCACAACATATGTTGGTTGTTGACCTAGCCTTGCATTTTCTCTTTGTCGTGTGCAACTGCGTGACCCTTCACAAGTCTGGCAATTTTCAAACCTTTAGTGTTGTGACGAGTTTTCTTATCCTTGTTTGCACATGTTCAAGCCCTAAAAGAACTTCTTTAGCCTCTTTGCATGTGTTGAAACCAGTGTAGCACGAATCTTATAAGACCCACGAGTACTCGCAGGTCTTGATAGGTTTTATAGCGAGACGGGTCACTTGCATAATTTCTGCAGTTTCTACCTGTACCCGCATAAAACTCGGCTACCTGCATTAAACTTGTGAAGAACCACATAAGACCCGTGGAGACCCTCAAAATTCGATTTTTTTTTGTGCTTAAAATTTACCATATTTTGTTTTTTTGTATTTTGCCGAGTCTTATACGAGTCTTATACGGGTCATTTCTGAGTCTTATATAGGTTGTCGAGTCAATAGCCAGCCAGGTCTTATATGAGTACGAGTTGTGCAAAATTGGTTGAAACCTTAGCAGAGCTTCTCTGGTCACCTTGCCCTATTGCTGAAACCTAAGCCTTGATGATTTCTTATGGCTGTGGTGCCTGCCCCAAGAGACGGCCTCTCATAGAACGAGTGATCAAAACTGCGTCCAAAACTTGTGTCCTATCAGTATATCTCATTAAGAAGGAAAATACGAGCAGGTACTTGTGGCGAACCCTAATTAGTTCAAATGACCTATATCCGTAACTTGATCTTTGTTTCCAACTTGGTCCTGGACATTTCCTGGTATGTGTTGATTGTTCACCTGTCAATTGGAGATATGATGTGGAAGCAGGGCATGAGAGAAAACCTAAATCAAAAGATCTTTCAGTTTCTGTCAGTGTTGCGAACATCTCGGTAACATCCCAATTTTATTTCAAAATCATGATTTTTTGGCCTAGCCGATGTTTCAAGATTTTCGAAGATATTTTGGTATCTCAATTTTGCCGATGTTAGCCGATTTTTACCGATATTTTCCCGATTTTTTTGTTTTCTGGACCCTTGTCGATTTTATCCTGATGCCGATGTTTGCAACATTGGTTTCTGTCAAACAAGAAACAACCTCTCTTACCCGTAAAATAAGTCGGGATCCCTCATCTACCTGGCACAATAAACACCCAATAAATTATGCCAATGTTCACATGTAAAAAAAAAATCAAGTAAATGGTAAAGGATTGAGAAAGGCTTCTTGCGTAGAGGGGTGATGCAATGACTCCACCGGGGCACTGACTAGGCTCACTGGCAGCTAAGCAACGTTTGTGATTTCTTGAAGTGACTCCATCGAGGTACTGTCCAGGCCTGTTGGCAGCAGAGCAACACGAGAAACCTATCCCAAAATTCTGAATACAATAAGCCCCCAGCCTTGTTTTCTGCATCATCATTAACTACTAGCATGTGTGAACTTCTGATGTGGTGTTAATGACTAACGAGACCTAGCTAAGGCACAGGGGAAGGGCATATCTCTAAAAGGTCAAGCAACCCTAGGAGTACCCATAGTACATGGTTCAACACTCCCTTGCATCACAAGACCCAATTTGTTGTAGGGACATAATCAAAGATGTTGGATTCTACCGGTGGTTCTCCAATTGTTGTAGCTGCTACAACAACACCCAAAATTTTGAGCCTGTTGTCGCGCAGATTGACACGACAACGCTCAGACCGGGGGCTGTCACTCTGATCCCCGATCCCTCCGTTTAAGCCTGTCTCCCGCGGCTAAGGGGGGTAGACCCTGTGAGATGATGAAGACCAACTGTCAACCAATTGGTTGGGAGACACGAGACACAATAAGACAAATACTAGATAATTTCGATTAACTTAAACCAGTGCCTTAAATTGATTGAAATATTCTCAGAATAACCAAAACGATATCTAGCAACTGAGAAATTTTAAAATGAGTGCTGACCATTAACTAGATATCAAATTCATATCTTGACTTGAAATTCAGCGTGAAAGAGATAGCCCAAAAAAAAACTGAATTTGACAAAAAATAATTTTCCACGAAATTTTTTATGTTTTCTGACAAAATTACAACAAAAGATAAGATTTAATCCTAAACCCTAAGGGAGATTTTTTTTATTTTTTTTTATTTTTTATCTGAT
>APFE031149140.1:96031-116661 GCA_000404065.3 Pinus taeda
AAAAAATAAAAAAAAATAAAAAAAATCTCCCTTAGGGTTTAGGATTAAATCTTATCTTTTGTTGTAATTTTGTCAGAAAACATAAAAAATTTCGTGGAAAATTATTTTTTGTCAAATTCAGTTTTTTTTTGGGCTATCTCTTTCACACTGAATTTCAAGTCAAGATATGAATTTGATATCTAGTTAATGGTCAGCACTCATTTTAAAATTTCTCAGTTGCTGGATATCGTTTTGGTTATTCTGAGAATATTTCAATCAATTTAAGGCACTGGTTTAAGTTAATCGAAATTATCTAGTATTTGTCTTATTGTGTCTCGTGTCTCCCAACCAATTGGTTGACAGTTGGTCTTCATCATCTCACAGGGTCTACCCCCCTTAGCCACGGGAGACAGGCTTAAACGGAGGGATCGGGGATCAGAGTGACAGCCCCCGGTCTGAGCGTTGTCGTGTCAATCTGCGCGACAACAGAGCCTATTCAAAATTTTAGGCCCCCCTTCTACTTGCCTTGGGCCATAGGGTTATGATCGGTTTTTGATCCAAGTGGATATTGGTGGCCACCCACCTATCCCGATTCCCATCTAGACGTCCAGTCAGTTTCATTTGTTTCCTTGTTTATTTCAGCATTTACTATTTTTAGCAGATTTTCAGGCCCTGAACTTCCGGAGCAGTTTTGACCCCCTAAACAACCTTTTTTGAGGTCCGTTGTAGGCCTATAGCCAAAAGCAGGGGTCTGCAGCAAATCTTGTAGTACTTGAAGAGACCTTTCTAACAAGGTATCATATGTGCCAAACAGAGATAATATGACCAAGTTATGAACCTGGTAAGTTGATTGTGCAACTAACCCTAACGAGGCCCACAAACTCTTGGCGTTACATCTCCTGGGATTAGGGTTTTCGTTGTTTAGGGTTCTCTCATGTTTTTCAATAATAAATAGGCCCTTGAACCTCATTGTAACACAGTTCATAGGCATGTAGCCGCCACATCTCTTCTCAGAGATAAGCTACCATCGCCCGAGCTAGTCTTATTTCCAGTCTGTTTGTAAGCATATTTCAGTATTTGATATTAATGAAATGAAGTGTTATTTTTGTTGCATCTTTGTATTTATTGTTATATCTGTAATTTGTTGCGTTCCTGTTTAAATTCGAATCAGCGGTATCAAAACAGTCTGCTCTTTCTCTGTTTTTCTTAGCATGTCCCCAACGAGGCCGGGATATAAGGAGTTAGGGCTTGAACTGGTCGAACCTTTGCAAGACCAACCTCGCAAATCTCGACGATCTCCCATGGTGGAAGAAAGAAAGACGAGGGGGCAGAAGATCCTTTCAGAATCTTGCTCGAAGAAGCCCTCAAGCGACAGAGGAACGCGATGATGGACAACTTTGCCCAGATCCTTCAGCGGCTACCCAAAGGCGACGCATCTACTTCCAGCAACTACTCTGGAAGCGCCACACCCTTTAAGGTACAAGTTAACTTTGACATTCCCATATTTGAGGGTCAGGTAGATGCGGACGTTGTAGATAGATGGTTAAATCTGCTAGAAAGATATTTTTTTGTTCATGATTTTTCCAGTCAAGAAAAGATTACTTTTACTCTTCTCAAAGCCGCCCCCCACGCCCAGGACTGGTGGGAAACCTACTATGAGCAGAAGGATGAAAGTATGCCCTCACTCTTTTCAGTCGTACCCACTTGGGATTTGTTCCGGGACGCAATCAAGGAGCAGTACTACCCTGTCGGGATCTATGAGGATAAATACATCAAGTGTACCACACTGCGACAGGGAAGGGACCAAGACATGTTAGAGTTTACCAATGTTTTTCATACCCTTCACACGAAGTTGGGTATCAAGGATATTGAGAAACATTTGGTACTCAAATACTGCGGCTGCCTACATAGGTACATCCAGGATGAGATGGAATTCCTAGACATCTCCTCGCTCGGCACAACATACCGATACGTTGTTAATATTGAGCAAAAGCTTAAACAGAAAAAGCGAGACTTTGGATCTGTAAACCCGAAGCAAGGGAAAGGCACCCCCAAACTGCGGAGCAAAGGGAAAAGCCAAGGTAGGGCAACCCAGGATAAACCGTCAAAGCCGCAAGCAAAGAAAAACACCACGAAGACAAAGAAGGACACGGGAAAGTGGTGCAAGTTCTATAAGAGCTCCACTCACAACACAAGTGAGTGTCGGGCCAAGCAGTCATTGGTGGCCGAGCTGAAGGCTTCTAAGTCCGATGCATGTTCCGACTCTGAGTCACAACCCGACAAGGAGAATGACAAAGGGAAGCAGATCATTGACACAGAGCCCAGTGCCACTGTGGCCACCACCAAGATCCAGAAGATTGAGCCTGAAGATCCAGAAGAGGGGGAGCGCCTATTCCACTCACAGATGTGGGTGAAGGGTTCTCCACTGCAGTTCATTGTCAACAGCGGGAGCCAAAAGAACCTCTATCTCAGCAGAGGTCATGAAGCGACTGGGCCTACCAACTACAACACATCCGCGGTTGTACACCATCAGGTGGCTTCACCAAGGACGAGATCTCCACGTTAGCCAGCAGTGTCACCTTCCCTACAGCATCAAACTCTTCACGGATGAGGTACTGTGTGATGTTTCTCCTCTTGAAGTCCGTGATATTTTATTAGGACAACCACTTATGGAAGCAACATGTTGTATATGAGTCTAGACCTCACTTTGTTATTATTTCTTTGGGTACTAAGTTATACAGGACACCGAAGGTAGCCCCACCTACCGCCATCTCTTTGATCTCTGCTAAGCAATGCAGTAAGGTCATCTCCTGGACTGGGAAATTTGTTTCCTTTTTTATTCACTCTTGCAGTAAGGGGAAGGTCGTAGCCACATCCATGGCCCTCCAGAAGGGTTCCTCAAAGCAATAGAAGCAGGTGGATGCGGTCATGGAAGAATACAGGGACATCTTCTCCTCACCCACAGGGGTACCCTTGCATTGTCAGGTCAAGCATTCAATCGATCCGACTTCCAGAGCACCTCTACCCAATGGGCCAACATATCGTCGCTCCATTCTGGAAAATGAAGAGAACAAGCGACAAATCCAGGATTTGCTGCAAAAAAGGAACATTCGACCAAGTTCCTCACCTTGTGGGAGTCCAATTGTACTTGCACAAAAGAAGGATGGGACCTAGAGGCTTTGCATTGATTATCAGGCGCTAAACAAAATCACTGTCAGGAACAGGTATCCAATCCCACAAATTGATGACCCGCTAGACCAACTCAAGGGGGCCAAGTATTTCAACAAGATCGATCTGAAGTTTGGTTATCACCAAGTTCCAATAGAGCCCACAGACATATGGAAGACCACTTTTAAATCCAAGGAAGGCCTTTTTGAATGGTTGGTTATGCCCTTTGTTGTCCTTTGAGATAACCTAAGGTCAATTAGTTATGCCAAAGCATCTATAATGTTTTGTTGTTTTAAATGATTGGATGACCAGTGAACTATTTATAAACAGGTACTTTTAACTTAGATAGATTCTTAATAAAATAAAAGGCGGTTCTTTAACTGCACGGGGTTATTTTGATTTTAGTGGAATGGAGAAGTAGAATATGCAAAAGTATAATTGATTTAATATTCAAACTGAGTATTTAACCATTTATAAGCAGAAATTAAGAAAACAGTGTTTTCTTAATCAACAAATATAATCAGACTATCATAGAGATCTAGTGCAATTTATATTCAAAGAGGGATTTACAATAACAAATAGTTCTGTAAATTTATCCTTATTTAAATTATAACTTCACAGAGGATCCAAAATGAAACGAAATTCAATTAAATTTTAAATCGGATAACTGTAAAAGACATGATTTATATGAAGAAGACATAATGATAAACAAGATGAAATACAACTCACTGAGAGACAGACCATATGAGGCAAATCCATAATCTTTTATTATCTCAAAAATGCTCTAGCTTAGTACAAATCTGCTTGATAACTTGTTCAAGGGTTCAACCCTTAATACTTCGACAGAATGAAGTATTTAAACAAAATTTACAAAAATATTACAATTAATGCCTGAGTGACACGGCATTCTATTATTAACTTTGAACTTAACAGAAAAGAAATAATGCAATCAAAAGGAATGAATCTAGCAAAGTGATTTGGACATCTAGCCCTGCTTTGGAGGAGAACAGTTGTTGAGTGACCACTATTCGGGTGCTACGCTGGTGAAGTTGACCTATCTTTTTAATCTTGGAATTCACACAACTTGTCCCACTGTTCTTCTTCTGGAATAGCAATCTTTGTTACCTTGCGGTAGATCTCATCTACCTCAGTATACCGAGAAAAAGTGGGTTTTACTGCAAAAATGCGTTTTATCTCGTGTTGGATAAAACTTATGTTGTTGATAGCTTCGTAAAAATCTCTCCCTGTCATAGAGCCTTTGATGTTGGAAGACTTAGCTATATCCTTGGCAATGTCCTGAAGCTTCTTCATGTAGTCTTCCTTGGTCATTAATTTTTCATTGATCACAAATAAAGAAGGCGAACCTTTCCTGTTCAATGCATCTATTCTAGTGAAAAATCTGTTAGTTGCTACCTCTAGAGTGTGACACTTCTCTGTCAGTTGTACAACCAAGTTCTTTTTTGTTAAAACTTTCTTTACTTACAGGATGGTTTATGTTTTGTCATCTACTCCTAGATCATCCAGCTCATATCTATTTTTGGAATTGAGGAACTTTAGGATGTTGTTGGTTGTAGCAAGCATTTCTCCCAATTCAACATTGATAGTAGAAATGGTTTGCTTGGCTTTCTCCATCAATTCCTTCCACTTGAATATAATCTGGATACATGGCCAAATTTCATCTATTTCTTCAATGATATTGTTCCATATGATTTCTTTAACGTGGGCTAGTGTGTAGCCAATAGAAGACTCAACTGCTGACTTCTTCCATGCCTCTATTTGATTTTGAGCTCTCTGTAGCTCTGTTGCATGAAAAGTCTCAGTCTTTGTTTGATGATCCTGTAGAAGCTTGACTTGAGCCTACAGCCTTTTGATCTCTTCAAACTGAAGAGACGCGTTTTGTACTGCATTTGCCAATTGATCTACAACATCCCTTGTACTTGTTGTAGAAGATATGGCTGTAGGAATGGTTGTGATAGGGAGTGCTTCCAAAGGGAAAACAGCCATTTTGGCAGTTTTCTCCTTTTCTTTAATCATATTTTCCATCTCTTTCTCCATTTGCTTCAACTGTGCACTCTGCTCCATGATGAGCTTCATCATATCTGCCTTTTGTGTCTCTGTTTCTTCAATATCCTTGGCCAAAGGATCTTCTGTAGCTGGCAATTTTAACTGCTTCCTTAATGCTGCTATGTCTAAATTCTTTTTCTTTACAAGCTCTTCTGCAGCATTGATGTTTGAAGGGTCATAACCCACTTTGATCACCAAGTCCTCCGGAGTTTTGATCCTGGTGTCTTTAGCAAGTGCAGAGACCTTCTCCATCTTCAGTGGTGATTGGACATTTGCTAATGTAACCTGCAGTTTAGACAAACTCATAGTAGTGCTGGTGACAGTGGAAAATATCATTTCCCCAGTTTGCTTATGCATCTCCATTTGGTCAATGGGATGTATATCTTTTACATCAAACTCAAATATTGTCTTCTTGTAGTCTGATGCTGCCTTGGACTGGGGAACCTGTGCCTGGAGGAATGCCATTTGCATTTTACCATTTTCTGAATCAAAGGCTGACAGCAGCCTGCTTTGAGAACAGGAAGTCTGCTTCCAGAACTGATTGTAGGTATTAATCTTTAAGGCCTCATTCCTTACTTTATCTCCTTAAAAATGTCCATTATACTTTTCTCTATCTCCCCTGTAGTTTAGTTTGCATAATTTGTTGCTGCTCTTGTGAAGTTGTGGAGGTAGTGGGAGACAGTGTGGTCTGATCACCCACTATTGAGGAAACAAGTGGCTCATTAGTGATGATAATGTTCTCCTTCTCTGAGTCCTTGCTGAGGCTTAGTTTGGAACTAAGCTTGGCCTTCTTCCTATACATAATTTTAAATCCTTCACTGAAAATTTCAGTCCCTGAAGGGGACTCTTCTTCTCTGCTTCTCTTAGCTGTTTTCTCCTGCATGGTAGGAGTTTGTATTGTAGAGGATGATACCAGTTGCTCCTCTGCCTCTTGTAGGGTATTCTCAACCCATTCTAGCTGATTTTTGTACTTCTCTATCTTTGGTCTAGCTGTGTGAAAATAAGTAGTAGATTTGGTTTCTACTCTTAATTTAGAAATGATCCCTAATGGATCATACGACCAAGTAGAGCTAAGGTTGAACTGCATTTCTTTAGTATCTTATCTGCTTCTTCCCCTGCTGCCCTGCTGTTGCAAATGGAAGGCCCAATCTGTGTTTTAATTTTGAACTAGGACTTCTTCTTCGCAACTACAAAGTGGATCTCATTCATATTGAGCATCTGCCTTATGTACTCTAGAGCAAAAATTCTCATTGGGAGGAATTTAGGCAGTTTGTAAGGTGCAAGTTCACACCCAAATATTCTCAATTCTGTATAGTTTTGATAGAGGTACCAATCCCCTCTCTGAACTTGGTCTAATAGCTACAACGCCTTTCTAATTTCCTCACTGACACTCGGCTCTATCCTGTTGCCTAGGAGACTGATTGTTGGATGCACAAACATCTCTATGAACTGTTTATATGTATATTCCTTTTGTTCCTTCATCACTAGTGTAGTCCAGAAGATGACTGACTGTTGATTTCCTTCTTCATCCAGCGTTTGTAAAGCAAGGTTGATGTTGTCTTCCTGAAAGCATAAGAACATATAAACTAACAAAGAAGCATACTTGAATACCTCCTCAGTTGGGAATTTGATAAGTTGTTGATGAATTGAATCTGCAAGAAATTGGCTAAAGTTAAACATGATGGAGGGCTTAGAATCAGCAGAGCAAATGGACAGAAATCCTATGATGGCCTCATCTACCCACTGATCTAAGTAGTAGCCAAGGAGGTAAGAGATGACCGTGATAATTTGCTTGGCTCTCTCAGGGAAAATAGAGGAGGGATAGGGAGGATTTTTCTTTGGCAATGAGGCATCTTCGGTCAAGAAAAGTTCAAGGGTTTTGGCCCTTTTAGCAAAGTCTAATTTCTGGTACAATTCAACAAGTGCTTCATAGGAAAAGGGGGTGGCATTCTCTACTGCGGGGGCTTGCATCATCTGGTCTTATGGCTTGAGGAGTGATAGTAAACAGAATTTCTCCAGTAAGGGTAATGATGGCCCTTTGGCTTGACAAATAAGGTGCATGACACTTCCTAACAAATTCTGCGGTGTTGTGGGTTCGAGGGAAAATATAGCGGGGTAAATTGGACTCCCACAACTAAATGTCATCGGATTTGTCAATGTATTTGTCCTCGAGCCAGCAATACATCTCAAAGATGTCAAGTTCGCAAAGAGTTTCATGGATTTTAAGGTCTTTGTCAGCCAAAGGGATGTGGTGAAAATCAATGGGAGGATAGATCAGAGGATTGACAGGTTCTTCTGGTCCCTTGTCCTTTGGAGGCATATTTGGATAAGGCCAAGGACAGTAGTGAAAATTGCATTGGAGGTTTCAATAAACAGAGAGGAGTCAAGTTTTGGGAGCAAGAACAAAGGCAATAGGCTGAAAATGAGTGAGCAGACAGTGTCGCTGGCGGGTGAAAATGTCGAAGTTTAGTCCAGCAAACTTGTAACAAAGCAATAACAGTGACAGTGTATGAATTCAGTAACCAGTTAATGGGTAAAAGGAAGGTTTATATAACAGTCTAGTTTTTTCATTGAAGGTGTCACGGGTATGTTGGATTAACAGCTAAACCATTTACTGCTTAACAGCTTAATCTTGGAGGGAGCGGACGTAATTGGTGGAGTTAACGGGCAAATGACGTGGCGGAAGGTGAGTGGCGGGAGCACAACGGGTAGGAGAGTGGTATCGGGAGGCGGAGAAACTGCTTTTCGGAAGGGGGGGAAGCAGTTAGCGGTTTCGCCCGAGGGGGTTCGAAAAGCTGTGGTGTTGATACGTAGGGGCGGGCGCAGTTTCGAATACCGCCCATTTCGGACCCCCCCCCCCCCCGGCGGTAAAGCTCAGATGTTGAGGGGGGGCTGAAATGCTGTGTAGGCCGTCAGATCTTGGGAGATGGGCAGAGATGAGGTGAGAGGTGGCAGAGATTTAATCGTGAGGTGACGGGTTGCTCTTGGTGGGGTCGGGAATTAATAATTTAATGCATAGGGGGATATTTGGTGTATATGGCGGGGTAATAAACTTAGGAATAAGTGATTAATACACCAAAGTATGAGCGGAGGGGCAACTTTGGGGTTTTTAAAACTTAGGGATAGGGGATTAATACACCAAAATTAATTGATATAAAACCTTAGAGCAGAACTTTAATCCTTTGCCCTTTTCCTCTGCGTGTGAAGATAACATTTGACAATTCCCAATGTGACGCATTTTGACTAGCAGCCTGTGCATAAAAATATGAAATGAAGCGATTCTTTCTTTTTTGCTTCCCTAACATTTTATTTTTCTTTTGCCTTATTTGTTTAGGGCGGCTAACACCTATCATTTTATTGATATGGATGCCTATAAAACAGGCCTAACATTTTAACTTTTCTTTCTTTTGCATCCACATCCTAACTTAACATTTTAAAATTATTTTGGGCTAATATACTAACTTATCAAAACCAAATAATGTGACAATGCCCTTCGCGTTGACAAATGCCCCTACTACTTTTATGAGGCTAATGGATGACAACTTGCGGCCCTTCACCAACTTGTTCGTGGTGGTTTATCTGGATGACATCCTCATCTTCAGCAAGAGATGGTAAGAACACTTGCAACACATCGGCCGTACAAATTGTGTGCCAACTTGGAGAAATGCACCTTTGGCGTGAGCCAAGTCCAATACTTGGGTTACATCATAGATGAGTGTGGCATGCATGTAGACTCGACCAAGATCCAAGTCATTCAAGATTGGCCAGCCCCGACCACTCTAACAGAGCTTCACAGCTTTTTGGGCCTTGCAAATTTCTATCGAAGGTTCGTGTTGGGATTCTCCCATATCACTTGGCCTTTGAGTCAGATTACTAAGGGCGGGGAGAAAGCAAAGTTTTCCTGGTCCGAGTCCCAACAGAAGGTGTTCGTTGAGTTGAAGCACCGCCTCTGCTCTGCACCGATACTCACACTGCCAAACTTGCAACAACCATTTGAAATCTAGACAGACGCCTCAGACTATGTTATTGGTGCAGTCCTCACCCAACACGGGCATCTACTGGCCTCTCATAGTGAGACACTTTCAGATACAATTCGAAAGTACCCCACCTATGATAAAGATATGCATTCCGTGCAGGCTTGCCAACAATGGAAACACTACATTCTGGGGAAGGAGACAATCATCCACACCAATCACCAACCTCTTCAGTTTATACAGACACAGGGTAAGTTGCAGAACGATCGCCATTAGAAGTGGTCTACATATCTGCACCAATTCCACTTGAACATTAAATACAAAAAGGGCAGCACCAATCATGTTGCAGACTGCCTCAGTCGGCCCCCAGTTGCAGCAATGACTATTGTTCTCAACTCTTGTGGTCACGAGACCTCTAGATGGCTGCAACTATACAAAAACGATCCAGAGTTCGCCTTGACATACCAGATGCTAGTAGCTGGCAAGCAAGTTTCTGATTTCCACCTCCATGACGCATTATTATGCTACCTGGGCTACCTTTGTGTTCCTTCAAGCAAGCGTGCCAAGATGATTTGGGAGGTGCACTACAGTCGGGTCACAGGACACTTTGGTGTGGAGAAAACTGTGGTTGTACTAAAAAAGTATTTTTATTGGTCCAAACTCCGACTGGATGTTGGGAAATATATCAAATCATGCACTGCCTACGCCATCGCCAAGCCAACCATCAAGAAGCAAGGCCTATACACTCCTCTACATACTCCCAGCGAGCTGTGGGAATCCATCTCCATGGACTATATGTCTGGCCTCCCTTCTACCAAGCATGGTAATGACTGTGTATTTGTGATCGTGGACAGATTTTCTAAGATTGCTATATTGGCGGCCTACAAGAAGAGTATCACAACTGAGGACACTACCAAACTTTTCTTTGAATGAGTATGGGTACATTTTGGGATCCCGCAGACCATTATATCAAATCGGGATAGCAAGTTCCTAAGCACATTCTGGTCAAGCCTCTAGACACTATTGGACACCAAGCTCACCAAATCCACTGCCTTCCATCCCGAGACTGATGGCCATACAAAGGTCCTCAATAGGATGATAGTGCACATACTCCGCATTACAATTCCAAGCATCCTCGAACCTGGTATGAGAGTCTTCCATATGTGCAGCACAGTTATAATAGAGCTCTCCATAGCTCGACTGGTCGCCGTCCCTTTCAAGTGGGTCTAGGATTTCAACCATTGTGTCTGATTGATGTTGTCCTGCCTCATGCGACTACGCAGACAGAATCCACACATGTAATGTCTGAGGCTGATAAAGTGACTATATTTATTTAATGCATCCAACACATCCGCCAGCAAGTTCACAACATCCTGGAGAAGTCAAATGCCAAGTACAAGCAGCGACATGATCAACATTGGGTGCCACACAAGTTTCAGGTGGGCGACAAAGTCTGGTTGCATTTGCAGAAAGAACGCCTTTCCGGAGCCCATCGAAAGCTCAGACTACTCCAATATGGTCCTTACACCATTACCAAGGTTGTGGGAGACAAAGCTTTTGAGCTCATCATTCCCCCATTCCTTGGCCTGCACCCAGTGTTCAATGTGGACTGCCTTCGACCATACTTCCCACTATTGTTGGACACATCAAACATTGCAGAACAGCTCACACCAACAGAGTTAAACCCAGACTGCATGGAACAAGCCACAACTAATCGGATTATGGACACACAGGTCAAGAACACTCAACAACAAAAGATCCAACTATATCAGGCTGTCAAAGTTGGCCAACTCCTGCACCAAGGTAAGTGGCTCACCAAAGACCAGGTTCAACAAAAATTTCCTCACCTCATGGAGGCTCTGCACGTAATGGGGACCATTGCTTCCTAAGGGGGAGGAATGATCCAGATGGATATTGGTGGCCACCCAACTATCCCACCTAGACCTCCAGTCAGTTTCATTTGTTTCCTTGTTTATTTCAGCATTTACTATTTTTAGCAGTTTTTCAGGTCCTGAACTTCTGGAGCAGTTTTGACCCGCTAAAGTTATCACTCAGAAAATCACTCGACATATCTTGTAGTACTCAAAGAGACCTTTCCAACAAGGTATCATACACGCCAAACAGATATAATATGACCAAGTTATGACCCCGAGAAGTTGGTTGCCCAACTAACCCCAACGAGGCCCACAAACTCTTGGTGTTACATCTCCTGGGGTTAGGGTTTGGGTTGTTTAGGGTTTTCTCATATTTCTCAACAATAAATAGGCCCTTGAGCCTCATTGTAACATAGTTCAAAGGCATGTAGCCACCACATCTCTTCTCAAAGATAAGCTACAATCGCCCGAGCTAGTCTTATTTCCATTATGTTTGTAAACATATTTCGGTATTTGATATTAATGAAATGAAGTGTTATTTTTGTGGCATCTTTGTATTTATTGTTATATCTGTAATTTGTTGTGTCCCTGTTTAAATTCAGGTCAGTTTTAGATTGGTCAATCTCTCCATAACCTGTTCCTGCCAAACCCTATCAATATACCCACTCACGTGATGCATATTGCACTCATCTATCATGTTTGATCGCATATATTGACTTTGTGATTGCATTAGTGTTTTAGGGCATTTGTTGCATTAGTGATGCATTAGGAGCCGTATGAACCCGTGCGCCTTTATCCCTCTACCATGCACATTGTAACGAGGTAGGATCATCTTGTATTAATGGCCATGGCATCACCCCATTACATTAGTGTTCACAAAGCCATTATCTTCCCCACGCATCCTTGAAACACTAGGTGGTCAGAATGAAAGTCACCTTCATGTTTTAACCTCACCCATATGCCTCCATGTGTGCACTCTCATTAGCGTCACATTGCACTTGCATTGCATCATTACAAGAACCCCTTAACATATCAACACCACCTTGACCATTAGGTTAATGCATGTGTTTGGAACTAAACAAGCTTAAATGAACACAAAGCTAGAACATGACATATCGCAATTTCGAAAGGAACATTGAGCACTTATGCGCGCATTCATGTGCCCTAGACATTGGTTTCTGTTGAGTTATAAAGCATTATTATTATATATAAGTCATTTAATTAACACATGTTATTATTTTGCTATGCAGGGCAAGTGAGGCAATGCCTTTTATTTTGTATCAAGGCATAGTCAAAGGGTCATAGCTCCTATATGCACGAAGGCTATATCTTAATGCTAGATATATGAAGCAACTTTTAATAGTCAACAATAATGTCTGCTATTGTAGATGTGTCGGGGTTATGAGCATAAAGCAAAGTTATTTAAGCCTGTCTCCAAACGAGTACAAAGGAGTGCTACCTTTTGGCAGTTGCACTATGGAGCCATGGCCTTTTATCCTTTTATGACAGTGTCATGCTGGAGACATTACCTTATCCTTTTGGAGGCATCAGAAATGCATATTCCAAAGCCCTCTAAAAACCCATATGATGCCATCGTAATGACCAACGCACACTCTCAAATTATGCACAAGGCACAAGTGGCACCAAGGAGGTAAGACCATTCGAATAGGGAAACGCATACCTAGGAATGGAACGTATGAACTGCACATAGAGAGGCATATTTAAAGGCAAGCGCATACCCATGTGATGAATTTATGATCATGCTAGCACACAAGAAACAAAAAACCATAAACATACACATCGAAGAGGCTAGCCCAAGGTGTAGAAGCCATTGGTAATGGAAAACACATATGAGGTAGCGCCAGGACTTGTCATAAAATTTATGTTCGAAAGGTATAAGAAGGCGTTGTTGTGGTAACAATACACTTTCAACTATGTATGCAAATCACCACATAACTACTACAAAGTGAGCGATAACAAAGGTTGCAATGGATAGTTATAAATTGATACGAACATGGACGAGGATGTGGTGGTATTAACCATGTTCAAAGTTACAAAGGGATTATATTTAGCATGAAAATCTCAACAGGTTGCACTTTGACCAACGCAGGTCACAAATGTGACTAGTATGATGAAAGTGTTGAGAAATGGCAATAAGAAATTCCAGTGTAATTTGTCCTTGAATTAAACTGAGAATTAAAATTGAATTCTATTTTCATAGCAACTTGTAAATAGTTAATTAAGTTTAATTAACTTAATTAGCTTAGAAATTTCGAGTTGGAAGTCTTTCTATAGTCATGTATATGTTCTCCCTAAGTTTTAGGGGTCCAATATGAGTTTAAATTGAGTTGGAAATTAGATCACTCAGTTTATAGAGTATAGTACAATTAGTTCCAAACTGTTTGTGGAACTAATAGAGAGTTAACAGTCAATTGGTGCACTAGTGCATCCACAAGTGTCACACTAGTTAACTAAAGATTCCCTCATCAGAGACTCATGCATGTTGATTCTAAGAAAGACCTAGTTGAGACTAGAGTGCAAGGACAGTGTACTATCAGTTGTATTATATACTAGACTGTAAATACCATGCATGCATCAGAGATTGATCCTATGTTTGGATTGCTCAGTTTTGGAAGCATGAATTCCCTTTAAATACAGGCTATTCATCCTAGGAATTACACAATGGATTAGGGGCTTGGAGAGCTGCAGAATTGGCTAAGTGTTAGCCAAGAGCTAGTTTGTGAGCTGAGAGAGTTGAGCATACTTGTGCGGAATTGTTCTAGTGAGAACAAGCTTTGTATCTTCACTCATATTTCTGATATATACAATACAGATAACGGGGTTTTGAGCAGTGGCTTTCCCCAGATACATCTTGTGTTATGTGCCATTGATTTATCTTCTTCTTGTTCATATTGTTTTCATCGATCTATTGGCTCCCGCTAGTTGAAAGTAGAATTAGATTCTTGTCCTGTGCTTTAGTACATTGCCTGAGCTTGTGAATCTACAGGATTTTCTACAGAAAGTGGATTTGTAAAGCATTCGCACAAGACAACATTATCGATAGCGCATTGTTGAAATGCAGTGAACTAACATTTGCATTGAAGCACTGTTCTTTATATACGTATACATATATTTGAGCGAGGGCTTTGCAGATTTATCATAAGATGACAGCTCTGAAAATGGCATTACCTATGTGCCAAGAAAACAAATGTGATAGGGACTAGCATATCTTGATGAAGCCTATTGCAAAAGTTGCCTTGAATATACATCAAAAGCCTCCAAATGCATTGAGGGAAGATAAAGAGGGGGCGCACAGGCTTGGCCCGCAAGGTGAAAACTCCAAGACACAAAGGTGCCTGTAATTGTTGTTAAATAAGGGGAATTGTATGAGGGCACATCAAGTACTCGGGGCATCGAGGGCACCCAGAAATGCCATTTAAAGTTACTTCAAAGGTGCAACTCACCTTTGCTTATATTCTGAAATAAATCATGTGTTGTTGATCCAAGCCATAAATTAAAATGAAGGATCATAGTGATGTCGCCATTCCCATTAATACTCTCCTCAAGTCGCATCCCTCGTTTGCGATCTCTCGCCAAGTCGCGAAGTGGCAATGAAGAGCCTCAGACAAGCAACAGAGAAGTGCGACTACGCGACTTGGCTTTGAGAGGCCTTGTTCTCCACAAGTCGCATTTCTGTGTGCCAAATGTGTGATTAAATCATCAACAAGTCGCAAAGTCACAATTTGAAGATTCAACATACAGCTAGGATGTGTGACCCACACAATAATGCGACTATGGAACCTAATATAGGGGATGGATGCAAGTCGCATCCTCGATCTGCGACTTGCCCCAAACAGCGTTTCCAACTGTCAAACTAGACTAGTTGTTTTTTTTTATTATATCACCATAAATCACATTTATAATGGGAATAACATTGCCCTCCTTATTGATTCATGAATCAAATGATGCAGGTCACAAAATTCCTCACTAGAGATGAGAACCATTTCTCATACTTGCTAATCACACACCCTTCACCTTCCAATATATGTATGCGACTAGCAAGTTGGATTGGGCTTCCTTGGTGAACCACAAATAAGACAGAACTAGAAAATTGTGATCAATGATGTAACTTTGGAGTGCCACTACCCACAAGTCACAGATCGCATAACATATGGGTTTCAAAATGCGACTTACACTCATAGCCAATCTTGCAACTTGAGGAAGGGGTTGTAGAGCCATAAATCGCACTTGCAAATTCCAGTAAACACAGAGTTAGAAAATGTGACCTATGAATCGACTTGAAGGTGCAACTATGTTGTTCAAAGGGAATTGTTCCCATAGACATTAAATTGGTTTTTCCAAGATCGTGAGGTTTGGACACAATTATTAATATATACCCCACGATTACTATATTGAAGGGGATTAAAACATAAAAGGAGATTCATGTTTACACACGAAATGGCAGTGTCAATTTGGATGCTTTTGATAAGTTTTGTGGCATATTTATTTATGCACCGTGCGTGACAAAGAAGCCCTAAACGCTATCTTCGCCTCGTTTTCAATAGTGATAATTCGAATGAGGAATATCTAGAACTTAATCCAATATTTCAAAGTACCTGGAAATAAAAATTTCTTACAAATGTGCTTGAAGTAATTAATGAGGAAGATGTGGCAATGTTGGTCGATATAGCCAAAGAATTTGATGAGGTGACTCACTGAATCATTGGAAAGCATTACTTTTGAACAGTAAATGATGATGATGGAAAAAAGGGAAGTCCTCAGCCTAATGAGCAATGTGGTATCCAAAATAAGGTCAGAAAAGTGGGCATCCTACAGTTTAAATACAGACCTCTTAACACAACAAGACAAGGAAGTTGCATTCAACAGTTGTTCATGAATGATAGTAGGCTTATGAATGAAAAACATAGTTACGGAAGCCTAGCAGGACCTCGCAAAAGCCACCTATTCTGACAACACCATCGTATAAAATGGGACTATACAGGGGTCCAAATTAATGTTCACTTTCATGTTTCTATTTTTATTCTTTGTCTGCATATTTATATATGTTATTTGTTTGCAAGTGGGGGATGTTGATTTGCATGGAGAAAGTTAGAGTTTCTTGCAAGAAGCCATGCAATCAGGGTTTTGACAAACATGCTAGCTAGATCCATGTAGTTGCTCGAAGCATTGTGACAACCCTGATGGCAGGAACAGTGGCAAGCAAATCAACATTCAACACAGCAAATGGATCGCAACATGGTTCCGTAGCTCATCATGACTGCACAACAGAATTAGGGATTCCAACAAACCTACTCGTTCTCCTCACAATTTAATATGTACATATTGTTTGTCACAATGCCCACAACTATGCATAAATCAAATCTGCACATAGTAGTCAATGGGCACAAGAGAAGAGGGAGGAAGGTTAAGAGTCGTGAGGGTAGGTGAAAGGTCACAGGAGGAGGTGAAAGGTCACTCTCCTCACTTCTATAAGAAGACCCTCATACCTCATTTGAAGAGGGACGTTTAGCACTTGAGCTAAGAACAGCAGTGGATAGTTGATTGGTGCTTGAGAGATAGAGGCACTCTGCTCTTGGAAGCTAGCAGGGTGAGATGAAGTGAGGCTAGGGTTTTGTATTGGACAATGGCATGAGCATCCCATAAGATGTTCTTTATTTCTGGCACTAATTCCCATGCGTATTCATAGTGGTTGTATTGGTTGTCCGATATTTTCGCTGCATTTGTATGTGTGCCTTCATATACACAATATGTTATGGACTAGTTCATAGTTGTTGCATGTATGTTTGCTTTCGAATTTATGCTTACCTACTTCTCGTCATGTCGGTGATCGATTGTGAACTAATTTGCAATTAACCTTTGGCATGTTCTTGTTCATGTATTTCTGATTGGGTTTTGGCTCACTGATCCTTCTCATGGCATACTCCTTATTGTTGTTGTGACTTACGTGTACCTCCTTCTATAGTTTTTCAATCTTTGGCTGACTTTGTTTCATTGTCTAGGCATTTCATTCTTGTCCTCACTCTGACACCTTTTCATTTGACAACCAAGAGTGAAAACATTCATGGTGGCAGTCGGGCCCACATATCGGATGGGGCTCCTATACCAAACAGTGTGAGGTCTAATTGGGACCTCACACTGGGGAGACCCACTAACTATTGGCGGCTTCCAGCACCATCAACAGGGCCATAAGGTTTCTAATAGGAAGGAACCATGTAAAGAGATGCTACAGGAAGCAGTGTGTGAAGAAGTTGAAAGGAGAGTTCGTGAAGATATATCTATAGCTACATAGATGAGATGATCAATTAACATCTAATAACAATAAATAGGATTGGCTATGACATCTCCATGGAGAAGTTGTGAAAACCTTGATAAATATGACGAAGAAGGAGAACCTTAGTAATGGATGTCTTGGAGATGGATTCGTATAGTATACAAAAGGATGTTGATGTTGCAGAAAGATAACAAAAAGGGCCATCATGAAGAGGTAATTCTATTTTTGAAGTTCACTTTGGACCTTTGAAAGTAACGCATCTAGGTGGATTGAAATAGGGCTACCAACAGAAGGTTGTAGAAATTCACCTACAACTAGTACAATTAAAATTTGATGGATGATTTTGAAAATATCGTGACTTAGAAGAGGTAGTTGTATAAAGGATAGGCAAATGATGACAAAGAAGGTCACTTACTGATGAAAAGAAGGATGACATGACTAGCATTACTCGGTTCAACACTATGTTTCGTTGAAAAAGGAAAGTGGTGTATGTTGTCGCGTGAATTGTACAGGCACTGTTGAAATTTGGTACCGGAGGACAGGTGGTTCCCTAAGGCTTTAATCTTTGGCCTAGGGAAAAGTGTCCAAAAAGAATTTAATTTTTCTCCTAAAGTGACTTTATAATTTTTATAAAGTCAAATCTAATTTAAAAGTGACTTTAAATGATAAAGTTACTAAAGTCTAATTTTAAAGTGACTTTAATAAAGTCAATGTTAAATTAGAAAGGAAAAGTGACTTTGGAAATAAATGACTAAGTGGGTCTTTATTAAAGTGGGGTGAATTAAAAAATAGAAAGTGAGATTTAAATGGGCATTTAATCTCAGCCCTAAATCTCAATCTATTTCAGCCATTGGATTTAGGGATCACTCAAAAGTCACTTAGGGTTAGATTAAAGGAGGAAAAGGAGAAAAAGGTCATTCATTCTTTCATAAGCAGATTGAGAGAAGGAGAGCAAGAGAGCAAGGGAGATTTCTGGACAGGGAGGAGAAGGAGACAACAGCTTGGCACACATTCCAAGGCAGCGTTTTAGCAAATCCATACAACTGAGTTAGCACACAGTAAAAGGCAGTATTTGGGCACGATTTTCTAGAAATTCGTACAGCAAGTGCACAGATTTTGAGGAGGTCGTACAATAGATTTTGAGGAGGCCATACAGCAATTTTCAAGGAGGTCGTACAGCAGTTTTTGTGGAGGCTGTACAACGAATTTGAAGGAGGTCGTACAGCAGTGTTCAAGGAGGTCGTACAACAATTTTGGAGGAGGTCGTACAGCAGATTTGGAGGCTGTACAACAGTATTGTTGTTCTGTTTTGCTGGTTGCAAGTTTTCCAGTTGGCTGTGAGGCACGGAAAACGAGATAAGTTGTAAAAGTTTGCTTGTTGATTTTTTTGCTGAATATTTCTCACTGTAAAAAGCATTTTCAGAAATAAGGAGCTCTCGAACTGGTTTTCCACAAGAGTTCTAGGGGTTTTTCCAGGGTCACCTTGACCAAAAATCACTGTGTTTAAATGTGTTTAATGGTTGTTTGTACATGTTGATTTCTTTATTTTCTGCATTTTCCAGCATTCTGTAAAATTTCCAGAATTTGTGTTTTCAGAAAAATTTATTTTTCAGTTGTTGAATGTATGGATATGGGAAAGGGCATTTAACTATTTTGGAGAAATAAGGTGAAACTGAAAACCGGGGTGGGAAATGAGAAATTTCTACATGGTATCAAAGCTTGAGCGCTGAAGTGCAGTTTGAGACAGCAAGGAGGAAAATTACAGCCTGCTGATTTTTCGCTCAGAAAATTCTAGCACGTTGATTTTTCACAAACAACAGTTTTATCTTTACTACATCAGTGCTATTTTTTAGTTTTAGGACAACAGGATGTCAGTGGGATTGAGAGTGGAGGATAGGCTGGATGGGCATACAAATTACAGCGTTTGGAAGGAGAGAATGCAAAGTATCTTTGAGAAGGCAGAAGTCTGGGACATCATGGTGCATACCACACAGAACCCTGTTGTTGTGCCTACTGATGCTACTCAGTTGGCTGAGTATAATAAAAAGAACAACAAGGGTAAGACACTGATTGTAGACAGACTCAAAGACCATTGCATTCTTCATGTGAGAGGAAAGAGAAATGCCCATGAGATGTGGACAGCATTGTCCAATCTCTACCAGAGTACCAATGAGAACCGGAAAATGGTCCTGAAGGAGAAGCTGAAGACTATTAAGATGGATAATGATAGTGCAGCTGGATATCTCACAAAGATTACTAATGTGAGAGATGAGTTGGCAACAGTTAGAGAGGACATTCCACCGACTGAGTTGATGCGGATTGCAGTGAATGGCCTCTCCCGTTCATGGATGAACTTTGTTGATGGGGTTTGTGCACGTAAGATCCTTCCCACATGGGAGAGGTTTTGGGATGATTGCATTCAGACAGAGATCAGGAAAGGTCAACTTGGGGCAGCCAAGCCAGTTGAGCAGGATGAGCATGTAGCACTGTCAGCAGGAAGCAAGAAAGGCAAAGGAAAGAAGCAGGCTTCCACAAGCAATGGTGGGGGCAAAGGCAAAGGTAAAGGTAAACAGGGTAACACACAGAAGGACTATTCCAAGGTGAAGTGTTGGAATTGTCAAAAGATGGGACACTATGCAGTTGTGTGTCCGGAGAAGAAGAAGAAGAAGGGGAAGAACCAGAGCGTGGCAGCTTCAGCAGAGGTTGAGGACTTTGCAATTCGTTTTGACCGAGAGTTTGGGTTCACTACATGTGAGTTTTTTAGTGCAGGATCACCTGCCACACAGGTTCAGAGGGAGCATGCTTTTCCCTCTATTAGCGGAGCATCTTCGGGTATTTGGTATGTGGACAGTGGGACTTCACGTCACATGACAGGAGTTCGTGAGTACTTCTCAGAGCTTTCAGAGAGTGGCACTGATATGGAGGTAGTACTCGGTGATGACAGAGTTGTTAGAGCAGTCGGTGTGGGGACACTGATATTTCAGAGGGATTCCAAACCTCCCTTGAAGGTGTCAGACGTTCTTTATGTGCCAGGGATGAGGAAGAACCTCATATCTGTCTAAGCTTTGGAGGACAAAGGATATGAGGTACTATTCAGGGGAGGACAGGTGTCGATGTATCCCAGGGGCAATCCAGCTGATTCAGCTAGACAGATAGGTGTACGCCATGCAAAGGTGTACAAGTTTGCATTCCAGTCCCTTTTGGCATTGAGCAGTAGTACCGACAACAGAGCTAGCAGTTCTGAGCTGTGTGAGATTTGGCACCGCAGGATGGGACATA
>APFE031149143.1:2206-14300 GCA_000404065.3 Pinus taeda
AACATTGGCTCCAATGGGGATGGTAGCTCCTTGGAGGTGCCAAGAACCTTAGACCTCTGGGAGAGCAGACCAGTGCTTTATCCATTGGGCAATGGAGTCATTATTTACATATTTGACCCAAACTGAGACAGATTTTATTGTCTTGACAAGTGACTAAAAATTGGACCAATTTTGACCTAAACTGACTTCAACTTTGAACAGAAAATGAACTGATATAATCAACATGACAAATTCACACCAACTGATCTTCATCTTCAGAATTATAGCCTTCACCTCGGGCCCCAGACTAAAGATGAGAGATCAGTTCACACTTGCAGTGAAATAAAAGTAAAGTGGTAATTACAATGATAATGACTAGAGCAGAAAATTCTCAGACATGATACCTTTTGAGAAACCGACCATTGACCGACCCACCGAGACATTCATCACCGTTCATTTCTTTGAGAAGAAAGGCATTTGGACCACGGTATGCTGCAAATTTGTAAGGACCTTTCCACAAGTTGTCAAACTTTCCATGTTTCCCTTTGTCTTCATTTCGGGCATCCCACCTTAAAACCACATCATCAATTTGGAAATCATCCGGTTTTGCTTTCCTATTATAGATTTTCTTTATGCGCTCTTGCAATTTGAGAGTATTGTGAAGAACCTCCTCCCGTGTCTGCTGCAAATGAATCATTTGACCAATCCGCCTTTGCATTGGATCTTCCTCACCACCAACTTCTTGAAGCAATCTTGTTACCGGAATACTAAGCGAAGTAGGAAATACTGCATCTGTCCCGTAAACCAGTTCAAAGGGTGACATACCAATTGACTTTTCTCACTAACACGATCAGCCCATAATGCATTTACTAACTTTTTGTGCCAGCTCTTCTTGTTGATTTCCAGCAATTTCTTTATGATGTTTACCAAAGATTTATTCGAAGATTCAGCCAGCCCATTTCCTTGCAGATGATAGGCGGTCGAATGCCCCAAACTGATATTATATTTGTAGCAAAAATCAACCATCTTCTTCGATTTAAACGCTGCTGCATTATCTGTGATCAACTTATGTGGACAACCGAAACGTGACAAAATGTTGTTTTCAAGGAAAGAAATAATTACCAAGTATGTGGCCTGCCGGGTGGGAATGGCTTCAATCCATTTCGTGAAGTAATCGGTGGCTGTCAATATCCATTGATGTTGTCCAGAAGATGCTGGATGAATTTTGCCAATGAAATCCAAGCCCTACTGCTGAAATAGGTCACTGACTTCAATGGGTTTGAGCGGCAATGGCTGTAATTTCTTCTTTCCTTGAAAAATTTGACATTCGTGACAACTCTTGACTGCTTTATATACATCTGAAAACAATGAAGGCCAATAAAAACCAGCCCTTAGAATCTTGTTTTCCGTGGTCTTCCAAAACAAGTGGCCCCCGCAGTGACCTTTGTGAAAATCCTCTACAGCTCTCTTAGCTTCCTCCTCGACCAAACAGTTCAGCAATTTGCCACCGGGATCTTTCCAATATAATGCAGATTTGATGATGCAAAATTTAGCAGCCTTTAATTTCAATGTCCTAGCTTTGTTTTGAGGCATCCCGGGAGGTGAAGACAAATTTTGAAGCACATATAAAATATCAGCATACCAAGGAGAAGAAATAAAGATGTCGGATACCTGTAGTGCTGAATTCTCCTCCTCTTCATCGAATAGGGCAGCTATCAAATTAATTTCTAGGACATGGAGATTTGTTTCGGCCATCAATTTAGTGAGACCTTGACCCTTAATCAACTTGGTAGGCTTAATTTCCACATCATATTCTAATAGTGCAGCAATCCACTTACCCCGTCTTCTTTCCGGTTCCGCTTGTACCAAAACATCTTTCACAGCCGCGTTAGGAACATATGCCAAAATGTGAGAATTCAGTATATACACACGGAAATCTTTCAAGGCTTTTACTAGCGCCAACGCTTGTTTTTCAATGATATTGTACTTCAGTGCTCCGTCTCTTATAATACGACTGAAAAAAGTGATGGGCTTCTCAACTCCATCTCTCTTTTGCATCAGCACAGCTGCCAATGTATGCTCAGAAGCAAATGAAAATAAAATAAAATCTTGTGTATAATCCGGGCTGATGAGAGTTGGGGCTGAAGATAAAATTAACTTCACCAAATTGAAAGACTTTACCGCCTCTTCGGTCCATTTGAGCTGGCTGTCCTTTTTTAGCATGTTAGTGATTTCTCTAAGGTATTCGGCAAGATTCGGAATAAAGCGACGCAGAAATTCAACTTTCCATTAAAGGACTGAATCTCCTTCTTATTTCGGGGCTACTCTAGTTGCTGAATAGCTTCCACACGTGCAGGATCTATACGAATGCCATCTTTGGAAATGATGTGGCCCAACAGCTTGCCTTCACTCATGGCGAAAAGGCTCTTCTTCGAATTCAATGAGATACCATATTTTCTGCACTTTTGAAACACCAATGTTAAAT
Organism: Pinus taeda; assembly: GCA_000404065.3. Lineage (NCBI taxonomy): Eukaryota > Viridiplantae > Streptophyta > Pinopsida > Pinales > Pinaceae > Pinus > Pinus taeda. The sequence goes on from APFE031149143.1 coordinate 4,671, forward strand.
GATACAAATGCTCTTCATCAGATTTAGAAAACACAGTTAAATCATCAAGATACACGACCAAAAAGACATCTTTCTCATTAGCAAAGGCCATGTCCATCGCCCGCTGAAAGGTATCACCTGCATTTTTCAATCCAAACGGCATCTTGGCATAATGAAATGTCCCCCATGGAGTAGTGAATGCAGTCTTGTCGTGGTCATCTTCATGCACCAAAATCTGATTGTACCTGGAATAACCATCAAGTAGCGACATCCTTGATGCCCCAACTACCCTCTGCAGTATGTGATCCATCTTGGGCAGCGGATAATTGTCCTTTAGTGACACCTTATTCAGATTTCTGAAGTCTATACATAAGCGGATCTCACCAGTCTTCTTTCTCTTGGGCACTAAGTTGGAAATCCAGTTCGACGAACCATCAGCACCGTTGGAAAGCTCTCACTGAGCTCTAAAACGGATCTTCAATTTTTGATGATTCGACACATCACCCAAATACCATTTTTCCAAGAAGGTTGCTTTTTCATCTCTCAAACTCAAATTTCGTCATAAAGCGACACGTGTACTTTGAGGTCCACCTCCTCTTACTACTTGTGATACCATATGTCGATTTTCGTCATGAGTATCCATCATTTACTCATGTTTTCATGGTCCCCACCGGGCCTAGTCTATGTGGCAACGTCATCGAGTCACCCTCGTTCAAAGCATCCGTGATGAGTCACCCTTGCATTCTTGGAGTCTATTTCATGCCCCATCATCTCATATCATAGTATTCCATCCATATTTGCATGTCGTCCATCTTGTGTTGCCCATTTTTACCTCAAGTCATTTTGTCCCCATCCCCTTTAGAGTTGAGACAGTTGCTGCTAGGTCAACCATGCGCTTTATGCTCTAACAAGGGTAGTCATTTGTTTGTCCCTCACTCCTATTTCCCCATTATCCTTGGTATCAGTCCATCAGTCACATTACTATGTTCCCTCATGCTTTAGTTGATGATCCTCATTGCCTCATATATCGCAAGCCCTATTTTGTCGACATCAGCTCATTTATTCTAGAAGAACAGCCTAGAGGGTGGTGTATCTCGGTTCCAACTTCCATTCTTGTTCAATGCCTTGGATCAAGTAGAGGGTCTCATTATTTCCCTTTGACTTGGTTGTTTCATGTTCGTGATCCATACACGTGATAGTCCATTGATGCCGTAGATTGTACCAGTGATTCCCAAGTGTGTGTGAGATGTTTCAGAGCTCATGAGAGGGTAGCCCTTCAGGCAACCCCCCACATGCCTGGATGCATACCTATTATGCTATAGCCTCAGATGCAGTTCCGTAGAGTTGATGGGTTGAGTTCCTACTCATCGCAGTGTCCATAGCATGCACGTCTCCTTCAAATGATCCGTTTAGTTTTGCAGGGCCCTTCCTTGTTGAGCAGGGCTTCTCCGATTGTTCTACCTCCCTCCCACCCATTTCTTAACAGAAGGGGCCTTGTATCTCATGTATTTAGTCCTAGCTCATGTTTTTACCAGGTGCATTATGTATATGGGACGCATTGTATTATTTTCTGGCTCTGTTATGCCAGCATGTCATGTACCATTCAGCATGTACTTCATTGCTTAGTTTCATGTTTCTGGGCGAACCATTATTTTTGTACTAAGTTATCTCAGCGGGCATTGGTATGCCTCCCCCGCCTCATCGAGGTCCCGTACCATAACATAAAAGGAGACTTGCATTAGTCTCGCCCCCTTTGTCCCTATCCTCTTTCAATTCAGCTTCATTGGTCTCTCTCTCTCCTTGACTCCCATGTGTTGTCTAAGTGATTGTGTCTTTACAATGTACTTCAGTCATACATTTTTCTCCTAATGCTCGTACATTGCGGGCAATCCATTATCACCAAAAAATTGATCATCTAGCCTAATTTACTAGATGGATCGAAGTACACCATGTAAAGCCAATTTTACCATAGTAAAATTGCTTTCACTGTGAGAAATTACTTAATAAACCACCTTTGTTAAGTAATTTATAGTTAAACCCATGAAGAATAATTAAATAAATCACTATTCATTTGATTTTCTTCTAGGAATAATTAATTAAACCATTATTTTATTATTATTCCTTGTCATATTTGACCCAATCACTAAAAATAAACAGATAAATCATTATTTTTCTTATTTTTCTTTAAGAATAATTAACTAATCACTAATTAATTATTATTCTTTGTTAAAATTGGCTAAATCCCTTAGGAATAATTATATAAATCCTTATTTGTTTATTGTTCCTTAACTAATTCCTTGAGATGATATATAAATCATTTATTTATTTATTATTTCTAAATAAAAGTTTAAATATTTTTTCCCTCCTAAACAAATATAATAAAATATTCCAAGTGGTCATTCCAAGAATGGCATCAATAATATTTTATTATTGCTCATTATTCGAGGATAACTCGATATTTTGTTATAAATAGAAGGGTTTTCCATTCATTATTCTCTTTTGATTATTTTCATTGTTGCACTCACTATTGTAACTTTGATTATTTTCATTGTCACACACCATATTTTTGTTGGGTTTTCACATTATATAGGAGAGAGACTCTACACAAGCTGAAGACATTTTTGGTGGCTATTGTTCTATTGGGAATTGTGTTTTTGGGGCAGTGATGGTAGCACGAATGTTGGAACAGCAAGTAGCTAAGACTACAGCTCTGTGAAACAAAAAAATTGAGTTCTCGTAAATTATTTGTTTTCGCTACTGTTGATCATGCATCTTCTTTCAGCTGGAACCATTCCATGCTATTTTGGTGGCATAATAGGAAAGGAGAAGAAGAGCGCACAACCAGTGTATAATGTGAGAAGGGAATGCTTGCAAGAAAGAAAATATGGATAAATATTTCTATTGCATCAAACTAAGCTCCTTTGGAGTTGTATATGGAATGTGTAAAGGAATGGGTGGTTGCATATATGTATCGCATGTTTATGTGGCAAGATATAGATGGATTGCATAGAATTCACAAATTGTGCATTGCAGGACCTGCAAAAGATGACTTTACGGGGTATTTTAGGGGTTGGGGAGGCACAGTGGGCCTTGGAATCGCAATATAAATGGAGCATGCTTCCTGCGACATATAGCAGGCGTTGAACCATAAATATGCATGGTCATATCGAAACCAAATGCGCTCTAACAACCCTTTGTACTAAACCAAAGAAGGCACTTTGTTGCCAGACAGAAATTCCTGCTGTAACAGGTTGCAAGGCCCCCACAATTTAGGACTTCCATACCTTCCTTCCCCACCTTACAAAATATAAAAGTAGAAACTATAAGAAAGGAATTGAGCGAGCTGTAATTGTTACTCACCACATTTCCACAACCAACCATAAGAATACAGGAGGTTTTAGGAATATGTTTATTTATGTAGGGTTTGTTGAAGTAGCATTGGTACTAGTCAAAAGGCCAAACTTCTTGATGGTGTTTATTGTCCTAATAGCCAATATCTTCGTAAGTGTTAAATAGATAAGTGTCTTTGACCGCATAACCATTATTTCCATGCATTGTCCTTCTTGTGCTATTGGTACCTAAGACTGAACCTTGCACACGGAATATACGACCAAAGATTGGGGGCTTAAACCTTAAACTTCTCACTAAACCCTGGGAGCAGAGATTCATCCCCTCGAGAGGCAAAAGAAGTAGAGTGCTAACATAAGCGAAGGTGTCAGCGGGCTTGTTCATATTCCTATTCAAGGAATTGCGTCTGTAGCGAATATAGCATTTTTTATTACAAGTCTGATAAGAGGAAGGTTGGATCTGGAGATAGGTGTTAGGGATGCCTTGGACATTCTAGTAAGTACCAAACTTAATACCATAAATGGGATTAAAGATGGAAATGGATTGATTACATGTACAAAAGGTTGACAGACTGCTTCCACACAAGAAGCTCGCCTCTAGAAGATGGTCAAGTTATTCATGGCTACGACATCGACTAAGCATCCATAAGATGGTCGAGTTCTGCAAACAGCTTCGACATCAACTTGGCATTAACATATCTTGTTTTAGAGGAGAAGATGGTATTTAGACTACAGAGCAAGGCGTTCTTCACACCACTTCTACAGATGAAGGTCATCCACTGACAACTTCTAATGAAAATGGAAGTGCACAAAGTGCTTTTGTTGTAATGTTGTCTAATGGTAAACCTAATTTGTTCATCAGAGAGTTCATGAAGACTAGTGCCCCTATTTTGGACTCCATTTTACTATGAGTCCTTCCATTACAAGTTGCAATCAATGATGGTGAGGTAGTCACTATAGAAACATGTCTATGCAATTCCTATAACTGCATCGTATTCTAGACACTCGAAGAGTTTACCATCATGATTGTTCTTCTTCAGATGCTTGGAACATTGATTACTACAAAGAACGAGAAAATGAAAAGAAAATAAGTATGGGGACACTGTTGAGATTTTTGTGACACCTATTGAGGATGACGAATCAAAATAGTGTCACCAACAAGAACCCCACAATAAAATGCCTATCAGCATAATTAAATTGGTTTAATTTCCAATTAATTGTTTCAAATGTAACCATTTTTATGGTTTTATAATAGTTTTGAAATATATAAATATTAAATCAAGAATATTTCATCATTATAAACATTTTTTTTTTTCTAAATGTTATATTTAGAGGTGGCAGGAGGGAGAGGGATACTCTATGGCTCCAATGGAATTAAATTATCGAAGTACTCATGGGATTAACAAAGATGACAAATAATCAAGCAAAAGCATGTGGTCTTTTCTAAAGCCTCCTTAAAGCTAAAGAAAATTATGTTCCTTTTCTTATTGTGTTGGGGGATTCCCTTCTAATTATTCATCACGCGGTAAAAGGATCCTCTCTTAGGGATAAGAAATTGGAAAACCTATTAAATCACATAAAAAATCACAAAAGTTGCAAAAAGAATCCCCTCAATTAATTATTTCTTTGCCTTATAAGATAAAAACAAACAAGCAGTTAAATGTGCCAATGAAGTTGCATCCTGAAGATTGGTGAATTAAAGGTGGATGGCCAATTATTGCCATCCTTTGTTACTTGAGTTTGGTGAATCCTACTAGCCCAAGTGGTTCCATAGTAAATAATTGTCTGGATCTTAATGAACCTTTCGATCTAGGAAAGTGCAATGTAAGGAAGGATTTTATCCTCAAATAGGTTGGTTGTTTTGTATATTTTGGTTTATTTTGGGTTATTTTGGAAAGTTTTCACCTACAAGGACTCATACTTTGTCTTTTAGTTTAGCGTCCCTCAACAGAGGGTAATTTTGATACTGGTTATGCTAGATATACATGAAGTATATGACAAAATTGAATTGTAACCCCTGATGTAAAGTTGTGAGTCGGGCATAACTTGTGAAATCAATACAAGTATTCTCATTATTGTAAAAAAAGAAGAAGGTTATATTCCATTTTTCTGATTGGGCAGAGATATTGAAATCATTAATTTTATCTACTTCGAAATGAATTTGTGAGATAAATCAAATTAATTAAAAAACACAAAATCTAGAAATTTTGTAGCTCCAAGTGGTACTTACAATTGTATTACATACTTTAAATAAATTATTTAATTTGTACCACAAACATAATTAATTCATACATTCACATTATTAAAATCCTTCTAGGTAGATGGGGTAATATAATTTAAGATGCATTGAACTCCACTAAGAAATTAATGTGATTTTTATTTTATTTTTACTTGTTTGTTATGTTCAAGCATGTAAGACGCCCAAAGTTATATAAATTTGGGAATGTTCTCTCTCATATATACTCCTTAGCACACATTCATGGAGTCTATAAATTTTATATCAACTCACAGTAATGATTCTCATCATTTGTAATTACCTTCAAGCTTTGTTAATAGACATATAGGAATGTTGGTCTGTCGAGATTTCATGAAGAAACATAACTCACAACATTCCTTGGTGCATTTATGTCTTGGTATAGACAAAATGTTGAATGAAATATCTTTCTTTCCAATTAACTAACGACACCAAATCAGGATTTCAAAACTTTACCACACTAACGAAGCATTAGAAAATTGCCTAATATAAGTTATCCCAATAGATAAAAAAATTCATGTCCCAGTATATAGACAAATTCAATATCAAGCATTTAGGATTGGGGAGTACTCTAGATAGCAGGCAACAATGAAATCCTGATATTAATGGACTTCAATACATATGTTGCATAACAAGGTAGAAATTAAGGAACCAGTCAAGTGATGAGATATTGGGCATCATGTTATTAATTCACATGGTATTAGGTATCATTTTATCGAGGATCAAGATATTAGGAGGTTGGGAGATTTGTTGTCGAGGTTTTTTCTTGATACTACTACATGTCATCGTGGTACATCAACATTCTAGTGTCATATAGCCACATTAGAATAATCTCAGCATGTCATGTCACGAGACTAGCCACATCGATAGCTGCAAGGTGAGCATGCTCGATGTTAGAGTCGGTCTTGTCAGTCCTCCATCAGAGATCAAAACTCTTTATGCATTCCATTTTTAGGAGTCCCGCTCCATTCACTCAGCTGCATTCCGCTAGGGGCATGCCATAATCTGACGGAAAAGGTCATGCTAGTCATTTCCCCTCATGTATGGCTCCTGCTGGCTTAGGCCTTTTGTCAATGATCACCAAAGTTCATGATAGTCAAGGTCTGGTCCTTTAATGTACAAAGGTCATTTTCGATCATTAGGTCTAGGGATTAATCAATTTGGTCTTTAAACATATCCAATAAATCCATGCAGGCCAGAGTGAGGCCCTTACAAAGTTATGATTCAGAGATTTTCATCGTCATGTTGATATACTTCGACTGTTCTTCAAAACTCTGTTTTGAAGAAAAGTCAAACAGTGTCATTTGTGATAAAATTTGCAAAAAAAGTCATTAGTTGATTTCTTCAGGTGTAGTCATGGTTTCCGTGGCCAAAGGCCCCGTCATGCAAGCCCTGCAAAGAGTGCCGAAAATTTCATCATTTGAGCTAAAATTTCAAAGGGAAAAGTGAAATTCAGTATTGCTTTAAGTCAGTGAAAAAGTGTCAAAACACAACATTAGCAAAATGGGTTTTTGAAGAGGAAAAAGTTAAACCCATGACTTCAAAGCCTTTATATACAAGTTTCCACCAAAATCAAAGTCGTTGTGGTAATCAAGGTTATTGAGAAACATAGCAAGGTGTTTGAACGGCAAAGTGCGTGTTTGGAGTGAAGTTGGAGGCAGTTTCTAGGGCGCATCACATACACAGAGGGGCGCGGCGCACACACAGGGCACAACGCACACAGAGCCACCCCACAGTGAAAATTTTCAACGGGCATGGCGCACTGGGTTTGGCGTGCGGCACACACCCATAAAGGGCCGAAATCGTGCCAAATTTCCTCAAATTGCTTGTGAAACCCCTCAAACATCACAACAACACCTAGTTTCACACCATCATCAAAGGGAAGCCCAAGTACAATACACACAGTAGCCATGGCATCAGAGCATTCATTAGAGTATGAGATGGAGACACAAAGCGATTCATCCTTGGAAGAATAGGCTCCCAGGAGACATCAGAAGAGTGGCAAACATGTTAGGGATGAGCCAACTACCCTCACTAAATTGCAGGCCTGCCCCCTTGCCATGTCATGCTTCTAGCATCTATCATGTTTTGAATTTTGTCAAAGGGTGGCTAATGTTAGAGTTCATCATGAGTTGGCCCGTCTTTTTGTGCTTCACCTACATGGAGGTCAGTCTATCTTGGCCGGGGTCACCTTCACATTGACACCCGAAACTATATCAGTGGCAACCGGCATACCAGATGTTGGAGAACAGTGGCACAAGAAAAAGAAGGTGGATAGGTAACACTATGAGCCTTACATTAAGGCCAAATTCTTGAGGCAACTCACAAGAGTCTTTCCATTCAGATATTTGAAATATGAGTATGCTCCACTCATGAAATTGATCATGAAGTACTTCAGTTGTGAGGGGAGGTTCTCTCGTCTATATGCCTACCACATCAGGTTTCTCATGCACTTTACTAGGGTGCGAATGATGAAACTCCCATTTTTCATATGAAGGAATATAGAGACGATGAACACCTTCATGCAGCATAAGACCCCTCAGCAGCAACTTAACAATGTTTATCACTTTGCTCTTATCCAGATTTTGGTGGATCATCAGTTGGGATTGCAGGGCATTGCTTGGGAGGACTTCATCTCCCATGACCTCTTCAGCACTTCATAGGTACTACCAGAGGCAGAGCATGAGATAGGTGGTCCTTCTCATCAGTATGAGCGCCATGAGACCACTACTATGCCAATATTCGTTACATATCAGAGAGGTAGTAGGCACTTGTTTGCAGCAGCAAAGTGAGTGTTATCTCCACCCAGGGTGGAAGGGTCCTCGCTTCCGGCATCGACGACAAAGGTATAGGACAAGGGCAAGAGGCCCATGCATGACGAGGGGCCATTAGGTGAACAGGAGGTTGACTTCATCCTCATTCAGGATGATGATGCAGATGTGTAGAGTGCCAAACTTAGGATGACCATTCAGGAGCAAAACACGGAGATCCAAGACTTGTCACTCAATTTGGAGAGGGCCAAAAGGATCATCAGGTATTTGGAGCAGAGGAACAAACAACTTGAGGACCGGCATGAGATCATGGATCTGCAAAGCATCCGTGAGAATCGACAAGCTGCCCAACAAAGGAGGATCGAGCTCACTACCTTGGAGCAAGAGATTAACAATGACCGTGAGTCTTGGCTCGAGCGGATCAACATCCACCTTCAGAGACTGCTGGAGAAGGCTGACAGAGACAATACCATACTGAGGTGGATGGTTTATCATTACAGGGCACGGAACATGAGTTCAAAGGCTCGGATAAGGAGCTTGAAGGAAAAATTGAGCAAAGAAACAAAGAGGCAAAAGAGGTAAAAAGAGAAAGATCGGCTTCAAATCTTGGCTGAAGCCTCTGTGGCCTAGCATAGTGCCTCTTAGAAAACCTCCAACCCAAATTTCAATAAATTTGGGGAAATTTTGGTCACATGGCAAAATTTTGGTCACAACACAGGTTTTTTCTCCCTTTGGCGCATAGGATTGGGGGCTCCAAATTGGAAATGGCTTGCATTTTTGGATTCAACATGCAAAATCACGACTACTGGTGTTTGGACAAGAAATTTGGGCATGATTTGAGTCTTCAGGAGGCCAAAAACACCCAAAAAATGACCTCTCTGCCCCTATTTTGACACACAGGAAGCAGTCTTTGGAGAATGAATATTTGGAGGGGCAAATGAGCACCAAATTCAGAAATTCCACTTGGGTTGGAAAGTAGACAGGCCAGGATTTCCAACAAGCACACTTGGGCACATTTTGGACTCTTGAAAGTGCCTAAAAACAACCTCCAAAGTGGCACAGTGCATATAGAAAGTGGCACGACGCATATTGGGAAAAAGGCCAAATTCACCTCCGTTTCGCAAAATTCTGATTCACGACTTTCTCCAAGTGGGCCCTCTCATTTAAACTTCACTTTTTTTGGCAACTAAGGCAAAGTTTAAAGAGTTTGGCTTCTATCCAAGTGGCAAAGGAAGGCAAACGGTCACCCAAGCCATTTGTCATTTTTGTAACACTGCAC
>APFE031149143.1:46447-101562 GCA_000404065.3 Pinus taeda
ATATTTTCAATTTCTGAACTTCTGCTTCAAAGTTGAAAGGGGAAGGGGACTTATCAGGACCTCTTACCTCTTGAACTAGTACTTTGAGGATGACTAGATCAGCTACTGATTTTTTCTGTCTGGTATTCTGTGATTCTGTTTGAACAGCAATTCTTTGGGCAGGATTCTCCTTGACATTATTTGCATGAGACCTTAGATTATATCTTTGTTGTTCACTAGTCCGCAGAACAGCCTCTCTGTCCCATTCTTGATTGGTTTGGTTCTATATTAATGCTTCTTTGTATTCAGCCAATGTCAAGAAGGCAACACTGCCTTTATCTTCCATGCAATGTATTTCATCCTCATCTTCAAATTGTTCTTTCTCCATTACTACATTTTGAAAAGGAGCTTTAACTTTGTGTTCTTCATTTGGTTCTTTACCCCTCTGAATGATTTGCAGCTGTTCATTAGCTCTTCTGAATGGGTTTGAGTTTCTTGGAGCAAATGTGTCCTGTTGCCTTGTTTTTCTTGAGTTCTGTTTAACCTTCAGCTTAGATATCTGAGCAGCCAATGACTCTAACATTCTAGTCATATCTAATTTAGGTTCCAAAGATGAAACAGAAGAAGAAGAAGCCTCACCTCTCTGCCTCCTTCTGTCAACATGAATTTTAAGCTTTTCTGCAGCCATAATATTAAATTCTACCTCTAGGGCTGCATCCTGCATGTCTGCCAGAGTAGCACATCTTCTTTCTCTCAACAATAAGCAGAAATCGGAGTCAAAAGAATTGGCATAAGTGAGTTTGGCAGAGGTAAGGGTAGGCTTTACCTCAGCTGGTATCTTACTGTACATCCTATTAAATCTTTTATTAAAATCAGGCAAAGATTCCCCATTTTCTCTCTTTAGGTTACCAAACTCAGTATGATATTATAGCAGGTCTTTTTTATCTCCCCGGTGCTTCAAAAATGCATCATCTAAGGCTTCAATATCAGCAATAGATCTAGGGGTCAATTCTCTAAACCATTTTATGGCCTCTCCATCAAGGCTCTGGACAAAAACTCTCATCCACACATCATTTTCACTAATATCTAAGTTATCAACATAACTATGAAAAGCCTCAAGGTGCTCTTCAGCTGTTACCCCATCTGTACCAGTGAACTTGGGCATATATTTTTGGTACTCTCCTACAGGCATAGCATTCAAAGGAACAGGCAAGACTAAGGGTCCATACCTAGCAGCTATAATTATTTCCATCTTCGTAGGTGCTTGCTGACCTGCCATGATTGGAGTATGTGGAGGGCTACTGGTAGATTGAATAGTGGGAAACAATGGAATAGATGGCAGAGACAAAGGAATGTTATGGATTGTATGGGAAGCTTTCTTTGGACAGAGATCCAAAGGGGAACTAAAAGAACAAGGAGCTGTATGAATCTTTGCAGGTGATTTCTCACTAGCAACACTAGGTTCTATATCTTCAAATGATACATTCTCAACTATAGCCTCCTCTTGCAAAGATACATAAGATTTCTTAGGCTTACCTGATCCTGATGCTCCTTTCTGTGATGTTTTCTTCGCTTTGATAGTCTTCTCAGGGTCAGGCACCGGTTCAGCTGGTGATTTCTGAGAATTTCTTCTAGTATGTCTCACAAACTGAGCCAAGACTAAAATGTGGAGTCACCAAAGGTTGGTCTTCCTCCAATGGAGTCGCTAGATAGATTATTACAACCAGAAATGTGCCCAGACTTTGTCTATTATCAAAAGCTGGAACTGTGTCGTTCTCCCAGGGAAGTTGAGCTTCAATCTTCGATCCCCGACAACGGCGCCAATTAATGTTATCACCCCAAGAAACTCTCCTAGGTTGTATCTCAGAGATGCTCGGGAACATTACAAATTCAACAAAATGTTGGAAATGGATTAATGGAAGGAATGATGCTTGTTCAAGCTAGATAACCACTTCTACTATGCTTAACTCCAGACATGGGTGAACACCCCTAGACTACAAGGCTTTAGACCACCAATCACTCACAGTTTAAGGAATAGATGGAGATGGAGAATACTGACCACACCAGCAGATGCACAAGACCATGTGATGGCCGGCTGCAACCAGTAAAAGGTCTGCAAATATATTTCCTAATGCACAGATAGGATGACAGCTCTCTGGAACTAAAATAACAGAAACCTGCATAACACATTCAATGATACATACTAGATTCTAACACAGAGGTGGGATGACAGCCCCTCAGATGCTAAATATCAAGAGCACATGAAAAATGCATAACAGACATAACCTAAAACAAAGAATAAGTGGAGAGTGAGCAATTAACAACAAAAGAAGCTTGTATTCACTGAAAATGAAGACCAGACGCTGCAAGTATCACAGTAGTTGTAGTCTCCAGAAGTTGAACCTTACATCAAAATAACAACCATCAACCTTGATTACATCTATGTTCTGGGTATATATAGAGTTTGATTACAAAATATTCTACTATTCTATGCGTGGAGGGGTCATAATGGACCACCCACCACATTAACTATCTAAAATGGGCCTTTGTTACAATCTACTGCTTCAATGAATGAACTTGATCTTCTCTGATATTTTGTTGTCCTTCTTGAGCATGTAGAATGTCCTATGAAAGAATGATCCATAGTTGATAAATGTTGTGATCTGCTCAAGGAATGTCCTTCTTGTTCTTCAGCCATAATGTTCTTGAATGCAGTTGTTGGAAAAGTAACTGCACCGGGTACAGGTAGTTGGCCACCTTCGTCCTTCGAGAGCATAGAATGGCTATGGACGTGGATGGAGGGAGGAAGAAAATCAGTCGTTGGATCATAAAGATAGACAGCAGAGATCTCTTAGCATGGAGTATTGGGCGGAAGTGGAAGCAAAATGATTACGAGCCGTGAGATCTTGCAGATGGACGGTGGAGATCGACTTACAGGAGCTATCAAGAGAAAACATGAATGGACAATCGTGAGCCATTGGATCTCGGGCGAGTAGATCTAATGGCTACCGGGCGGAGGATATGCACGTGCATTAATGAGCGGGCACGACAGATGGGTGGTAAGCGGTATTTCTCGCACCGCTGATGGGAGGCAAGCGGTAATCATACGCGGGGTAGCGATTCCACCAAGGATATGACGCGTGGCGGACGGGACAAGGGTAAAACCACTTTTCCCGCGGGTTAAAGCGTGGGTAAGTATCGGCAACAGGGGAAAGCGTATGACGTTGGATTGCAGCGACGGATGATCAAATGGTGGGGAGCTAAACTTGGTTTAACACGCGGGGAAACAAGCGGAGATCGTTGGATCGACATGATCAACGACAGGAATTAAGGCATATGATTTTGATTGATGCAACAGGGAAAGACTAAATGGAGCACACAGTTATATGGATAAGGTCACATTATGGAGTTTAAGTGCCCAGGGCTTATGGAAAGGGGCTTATGCCGAGCAGTTAAGAAAATAGAGATGGCAGGAGGGCAAGGGATGAAGAAATATGACCAGCCAGGAATCCTTCTATGCACAATCAAGCAGACTGAGCCTGTCTCTAACCTTAAGAGATGATCTTTGTATAGCAGAGCTAACATGTTTCACACTTTCCGTAAGTCCTCACAAAGTTTTCGCACTGGAGGAAATGTGTGGTTCATGTGTCACGGATTATCTATGTTATTGTGTCATCAAGTGTTCTAAGTGTGTGGTCATAGTCAAGTCATCTCATTGATCACATTAATTCGTTGATCCCACACTTAGAAAAATTTCAGAAATTTCCCAGCAACTTAGACTCATCTGGCCTTCCCCAACTACACAATACGCAGTTCCAACCCTCAAGCTACAACCTTGTCCCTTGACACTTTGTAATGCATAGTCCCAGCCTCCCAGGACTGCGCACTGTGCAGTTCCAGTGCTCAAGCCCGGACCTTGGCCCCCATAATCGTGAAATCTAGTTATCCAACCTAGCCTTAATTGCGCATTGCATAGTCTCTGAGCTCAATCTCAGACCTTCAGCTCTTGAGATGCACAATTTCACAGCTACCCCAACCTCCTTTTACTCTTGGAACTGCACAATAGGCTAAACCAGTGCCCATACCCTCATTCTGTCACACTGATCTCCCATACTATGCAATTTCCTTCCTCTGTCTAGCCTGGATTACGCAGTCTCAAGGCTCAAGCTTCACCCTTGACCTTTTGAGCTATGAAATTCCGCAGTCACTGACCCTTTCTCCCAACTTGCAACCCTGTTCTGGCTCAATCAGTAAATCAAAATGTGCCATCTTAGACTAGGGGTTTTATCATACTGATGTCATCTCGTCATGAGTGAGTTGCAGATTAAGGTACTCTATCATACCATGACAAGATGATGAAGAAGGAGATGGAGAAGGGAAACATGTTGAAAGACACCTGCGTAGTTGATTATGCAAGTTGATCAATCAAGCGAAGACAAAAGGGACACCAGTTTATGACCACAACTCAAGACTTGATATCATTGAAGACTCATTACCTCTAATCCATAAGGAGGCGGATAGAAGAACATCCTCAAGAAGACATTAGCTTGCAACAACAAAAGTGGCTTAACATTGCCATGTCATCAAGTAGCCCATGTGAGCAGTGTCATCTCATGAGTTGTCATATGGCACATCATCATTGTGGGTTGTGTAATTATCTATTCAAAATGTATTGTAAAGTGGAAGTCCAAAGGACACATTCAAAATATGAAGAGTCATGTAAATTTGAAAAGTCATAGGAAGTCAAACAGTCATGAGGGTAGTCAAAGAGTCACAAGGAAGGTGAAGCACCACCTCATTGTTTATATATACACCCTCATTATATGATAAAAATACTTTTCACCTTGCCTCCTCCCACAAAGCATTAGAGAGACAAGCTAGTTCTTTTGGGAAGCAAGGAGTGGCTCCAATGCTCCACTATTGGAGCTAATGGTGTTCATTGTATACATGTGTCTTGGAAATTTTACTTAATATAAGAAGCCTCATGGCTAGCACATTCTTCATGCATGGGTTATGAATATTTGTAATACTATTTTGTGGATGTTTGTAATTCATGTTTGTTTTCGTCTGTGCTAAAGTAGTTGAACTATTTCGGTTATTTTAGTATTTGTCATATTGAGAATGTGTTGTAATGGTTACTGTTGATGTCACATCCTTTGGACTATTAGGTATCTGCTAAAAAGGAGTGGTATATATAGATATTGTTTTTGTACTAATGGTAGTTGGACAACATTGAACTTTCAGAACATGGATCATGAAGGTAAATCAAGTCTCTAAGAAGGTGTAGTATGCATTGTTAGGGCCCCTAGCAAGGAGTGTCATATGTTTATTTTCAAAGTACCACTGGTAGTTGCTAACAAATTTGAAGATTTAGAGCACGGCGAACAAAGGGGGATTACGTCATATGTGAAATATCAAACAATAATTAACACGATTATTATTGATAATTACAAATATTGAAGTTCAAACTTAAGGTGGCTAGTCCCTCCTATGAAAAAGGCATAGACGTGATTGAAAAAACAATCATTAATTTGACTTAACATAAAATTATTGTTATCATAATTGCATGATTGAATGAATAAAACTAGAGAGATTTCTCCTATGTTAGTCAATTTTTCATTTGAAGGAAGGTGAGTGTTATTGATTGTTGCTTTAATGAGTTGTGATTTTGATTATGATGATTTTGTTTGAAAAGTTTATGTACGATGCCTCCTTTAACTATTAATTTTAATAATATCTATAGAAATCTATAATATCTATACCCAATAACATAGGCATAAAAATCGAGAAGCAAAAATATTAGTATAATAATATATTAACACTTACAAACATAAACTATTAAATTGTAATTTAATTAGAATATAATGAAATAAAACAAAACAAAAAACACAATTTTAAAATCAAATCTTATTACAATAAATTGACTTTATATTAAACAAAATTAAGATTCTAATTAAAAACACCTTAGAAATAAGCCATTAGCATAAACTTAGATATCCAAATTCTAAATATATTAAAGTAATATATTAACACTTTACATATAACCAAAAAATATTGTAATTTCATTAGAATATAATTAAAAATAAAAATTAGAGAATCTAATCTTATTACAATAAACATATAGGTAGGATTATAATTAATAACATCTTGAACTAATTTATTAAGTATATTATAACAATCATAGATTTATTAATAAAAATAAGTTAACAATAATTCCATTGAAGTATTATTATAACAAAGTAAATATTATAGGAAAAATTATAAAATAAAATAATTTGTCAATAACAACATAATAATAAAGAATTAAAATAAAAATCAATCTTGAAGTGGTGGGCTTCCCAACTCTACAACTCATATCATCATATTTAGAGCTCCCGTTTCTCTTCCTTCTTTGTAAATCAGTCCTGATGATGAATCTTGTTGTAGTGAAGAGTGTGGAATATTTGAATTTAGTACCTCGAAAATCTATAATGTGTGTTTTGCACATTTATACAAAAAGTGGGTTGTGTAGTAGATGCTACAAACTAATAAAGTTTAAAATGCTAATGAAAATTTCTAGAGCATAAAACCTATTAGAATTGTTATTGGGACATTCAACATTACATTGACTATCCATAAATGCCACTTAACAATACTTTAGCATTTTGATTCCTCATGCCTTCCATGTCTACATCCTTGTTGTTTTTTGTAATGCTATCTCTACCTCACTCTACATTCATGTACACTTCTATTGGGATGTCTTTGCACCCTTTTGATGCAAATATTAATTAATTATCGGTTTCAAGTCTCTTGATAGTTGATAGTTGAGTGTCTACTTTAACACTAATTAATTTCCACCAAGTTACTTCATTGACATTGATGTTTATTGCAACATATTGCTTTCATATTAAGATTTTAAATAATTCAATTATAAAATAATATCAATATATTATTTTATTTTTTATAAAGTTCTCTTAGTAATTGAGTGTCAACTTTAACACTAATTAATTTCCACCCAGGTACTTCATTGACATTGATAGGTACTTCATTGACATTGATGTTTATTGCAAAACATTGCTTTCCTTTCAATTGAAAAATTTCCATTAAAAAGATCATGAATTTTAATTGTTATTACTATTAGATATATTATATATATATATATACTTATTTTTTTTTTAATTTAAAATTAACTTTACACTTTGCTATGGAATCTTCCTTTTTGCATAAAAAGACAGGTGCGTATTTGCATATTACTCTATTCAAATTATATTGCATATTTACACTTGGTTGGTTGATTTAGCTAAGGTGTTATTTTTTCCGAAATTTTATACAATACTTTATAAATATCCAATACATATTTAAATAATCCAAAAGTTTATGATTTTTTTTTTTTTTTTTTAATTATAAATTTTATTGAAATTTCAATATAAATATATAGTTTTTGGAGCATTGAATTTATTTACCAATTTTAAATAATTAAAAATCGCAATCTCACTTAAAATTATATCTTTAAATTTTGGGAAAAAAAACAAAACATCACAAAGTTAGACTCTTTACATGCTTACATCTTAATTACTCACATTCTTACATCATAGTACAAGGATAATTACTCACATTCTTAGATCATAGTTACAAGGATATATTGTCTATTTTGAACTAAGACTCCATAATTCTAACTTAACTATCAATAATTATTAGATAAATAGTAAAGATTTAACCTCCATCAAATATTGTAGAATATTCTTAATAGTAGTGATAAATGAAAAGTTGAAATTTATTTCAAAAGTAGTCATGTCTTTTCTTCCCTTTTAATTAAATTGATTGATTAAAAAAAAATGTGAACAAGTGTCATATGAAATGAGTCATGGCTTTTTGGGCATGTGCTATTGATAAACTATGGTATAGACCCATTGCAAAAAAATATTTACAAGTTAAGAATTCCCATGGTCAAGAATATTATTATATGTTTTTTGAAATTTATACTTATAATTATTAATTTATATTTATAAATGAATTTAAAAAAAATCTTCGTTCTAATGATTTGGTGAACAATATTTTTCCTAAAGTATGTAGGTTCAAGTATCCAAACACATATTGAAATTAGTCAGTTTACATAATTAATACACTGTTTTATTTTTACCCAATAAATTTATCAACACAATTATATCGCTAATATTAATATATTATTTTATTTTTATAATGTGACTCTATCTATTTACATTTATCCGTGATGGTTGTCATGTTGAAATTAGTCAATTTACATAATTAATATACTGTTTTATTTTTATCAAATAAGTTCATCTAGAATTATATCGCTAATATTAATATATTATTTTATTTTTATAATGTGACTCTATCTATTTACATTTATCCGTGATGGTTGTCATGTTGAAATTAGTCAATTTACATAATTAATATACTGTTTTATTTTTATCAAATAAGTTTATCTAGATAATTATCTCACTAATATTAATATATTATTTTATTTTTGTAATGACATTCTATCTATTTACATTTATCCGTGATGGTTTTCATGTTGAAATTAGTCAATTTACATAATTAATACACTGTTTCATTTTTATCAAATAAGTTTATCTAGATAATTATCTCACTAATATTAATATATTATTTTATTTTTATAATGTGACTCTATCTATTTACATTTATCCATGATGGTTGTCTTTATTATTGATCTGAGAACTGAATTACGACAAGTTTTCTTATTGTGGAAAAAAATATATTTAATAAAATGTAATTTTTTTGGAATTTTTATATATATATTTAAATAATTGAGTTATGACCGGTTTTGAAAAAAAAAATTTAATAAAACGTAAATTTTTATGCAAGAAGAAATTATATATATTTAAAATAATTGAAAAATTTATAATCTGAGTGAATAAAACTCTCTTTAAAACTATTGAATTTGACAATTTCAGATCTCGAAATCTTAGAGGTGTACAAAATTTAAATAAAATAATGATGACTTCACGATTCATCTTCTAGAAAATTTTGTAGATAAAACATTTACCACTCCCAAATTGGCATTCGTCAAAACCCTATTAAAAATCTTCACCATGTGACACCGGCGCCAGGTGCACACTTTTTACCGTACCCAGCACATTCCAAATTCCGTATCTACGAATCCAACGTGATATGTAGTAAAATAGAATTGAATAGTAGTTTCCGTATCATAAATGAGGAAATACTAGATCCCACGGGGAACTAGTATATATATTCTAATATTCTAGTTTATGATAATATGCTAATATGTTATATGATGTCAACACCAAAAAAAACTCATTCGGTTCATAACTCTTCGCCAAACTTTGAGCTTTATGAATGGGACCAACCAAGTGGAGATATTGAAGTGACACTTAAGACACAAAAAATGCACATTATAATTGTGGAATCATCCATAATAATGAGATGCATGATCCCTCTAGTCTTGAGAAGGGTTATCCCTATAATAATGTTAAATATGTTTCTTTATGATTAGTGGAATTCCGTTCTTGATTTTCTTAAAGACCAAAAATGGTCCTCCCTACATATTTTTTATGGATTTTCTTTTGTTCTTGCTGCTACAACACCCTCCAAAATTCGACTACATCTAAATTTTGGAGCCTATTTCATTGTCATATCAAGTGTCTCCTCAGTTGTCAAGTGTCGTTTCATGTTTCTTTATATGTTTTAAGTGTCCTTTAATGTTATCAAGTGTTGTTGAATTGATTAGAACATCTATAGGTGCATTTAATGGTCATAACATCCTTGTTTTTTTTAAACGACACTTTTGGGTCGCAGTCGCACACACTTCACTCGTTAGACTTGGGGATTATGTATAGAGTAGTGTTTTGATGTAGATTAATTTATTATCAAGCTTGTCTAAGTTTTCTCGATGAGCTGGTATGTTTTGTAGATGGTTTTATGACTTGAACTCATCCTTTCAACCTCTTTCCCTATCATCCAGACTTAGACAAATTTCAGTTTCAAAATGAACCCATTAAGACCAAAAGCGCAAGAGAACACTTTGAAGCCTTGATGAGAAACCTTTCAGTATTCAAGAGTGTGCCTTGTGCCCTTCAATAGTGCAGAGCACACTCCTCAAGCCTAATTCCCCTATCTTGTTTCAAATTGTGCCATCTAAGAATAACTAAGTCTTCCTTGAGCGCACTCCTTCGAATCGACGAAGTGCACCCTCCTTGAGCTTATTGGTACACCTTGAAGACTCGAAGCTCAATCCTGCAGCCTTTCCCTATGCGCCATATGCCCTCCCAAATTCCTTGAGCAGATAAGCGCACTCTAAAGGCATGAAGTCTTAGCCTTCAACCTTCAAGAGTGTTCCCTGTGCCCTCCCTGAGGCCTCTTGAGCGCATGAGTACACCTCAAAGCATGAAGCCTCAACCTTCAACCTTTAGGAGTGCACCCTACACCCTCCCTCTTTCCCTTGAGTGCGCAACACACTTGGGAAGCATGAAGCCTTCCCCTTCATCTTCCGTACCTCCGACATGTTCCCTACCTTCACTGTCACTTTCTCTTGAATGCATGAGCACATACCGAAGCTTAGAAGCCTCTCCTTTATCCCTTCAGACTTTCAAAGTGCCCCCTTGCGCCATATAGCCCCTTTGACCCTTTTGAGTGCATTGAAAAGGATCAAATAGAAAATATGCATGGACCATGGTTGAATATGATATTTTAAGGATGATAGTTTCTCATCATGAGTGGTTACAAATACAGTTATTCCAAAAACACCACGATAAGCACACATGAGGAATATCAGGCAAAGAGAAAAATTTAAAGGAATCATGGAAAGAATGGATAAAACACTTGAATCTTGATGTTCAAAGCACCCTAAAGAATCCAAGATTCAAGACCCTTTGGAGGGTAAAAGCACCATGATTAAAAGATAAATAAAGAATGAAAAGAAATCTAGTAGCCATGTCACCACTTAAGAAAGTCCATGTCACAGGTCATTATTGATCCCAACCATCAAAATAGTTCCACATCAAGTCTAATCACATGATAAAGTCTAATCACATGATAATGTGTAAGTTATGATGTATTTTTGTAATCATTGTAAAGGAAAAATAAGTGGAAGTCCAAGAGTCATGTATGAACTAAAAAGTCGTGGAAATCCAAAGGACATGTAATATCAAAAGTCATACATAATTCCAAAAGTCATTTGGAATCCCAAAGGTTATAGAAGTCCAAAGGTCACAAGAAGTTAGAGAATCAAGATTCATGAGGATGTGAAAGGTCATTCCTCAAGTTATAAATATATCCTCATTTCTCATGTAAAGGAATTTTAACCTTGGCTTCTCCCAAAAGGAATTAGAGAGACAAAGTTAGTACTTTTGGGGACAAAGTAGTGGCTCTAATGCTCCATTATTGGAGCTAGTGGTGTTCATTGCATTTATGTATCTTGGGACTTTTGCTTAATATTGAAGCCTTCCAGGCCAACATGTTTCCACACATGGATTGTGAATATTTCTAACACTATCATTTGAATGTTATTTCATGTTTTCTTTCATTAGTACTGGATTAGTTGAACTATTATGGTTACTCCAATGCTCCTTGTTGGAAATGTGTTGTTATGCTATAATGATTGTCACATCCTTGTGAATTGTTTTCCTTGATGTTAGGCAAAACTTTCTCTTTCACATGTGCCTCCATTAGGATAGTACTATTATTTCTCTCTTAGAGGCTCACTTAATTCCCCCCCCACAGTAGAAGAACTTTCATATATCGGAAATTGAACATTCACAGGGTATACTAGCTTGCTCATTCGAAAGCACAATTTCACTTCTCTCTCGTGCTGACAGCTAAAGCCAAGGAATATCTTTAAGTAAATGGTAGTCGGGCCATATTCTAGATGGGAATCTTACACCAAATGGAGTGAGGTATAGTTGGGACCTTATATTGTGGAGATCCCCTGTATGTTGGCAGTATCTAGCACTGTCAACATTCTGGTGCTAGAAGGAGGGCTGCAAGGTTTTTATGGCTGATCACTCCACACACCTTCATCATTCTTTTTCTAGAAAAGGTAGCAACATTCCAAGCACTACTCTAATTACTGAAGTAGGAGTATCTTCTCAGCTTGACATATACCCAACTTGTGAACTTACTTACAAATAGATCTAGGCAATTCAACTTATAACCCATCGGTTCATGAAGGCCAACAGATTAATTCCTGGAGTGCAAAATATTCCACATTTTTTTAAGAAGAAAGAGATAACTGGTACTGGTATCTTGGTTTCTACAGTGAAATATTTGGTTCTTTTCACTCTTGAGGGGTTGGCAGAATCCACAGACAATATTGAACATCAAGAACAACTCCCACCTCTTAATGAAGGATATGAAGATGATACAATTATTTTTTCTGATGATCTCTCCCACATGTTAGATGATGAAGATTCCTCAAATTCTGACGAGGAAAAACATAGAGATGAGAACATGGAAGACTAGGATTTGGATTGGATCTCCCAAGGGCCTCTTTCTTTTCCGATAAATTTGCATAGCATGCCGAGACATCCGGAAAAGATACTCTCAAAGTATGATCTAGATAAGAGGACAAAGGAAGAATACCATCTCGATGATTTATACCTGCATTTACAAATGTTGAAGGTGAGGTATGATGATGTGACATGTAGGTTATTCTCTCATAAATTAGAAGGCAGAGAGACATCATGGTACCATAGTCTTCCCATCAATTCAATCCATACGTGGAGGGAATTAAAAAAAACTTTTTCTTGAGAAGTTTACTGATGACAAAACTCCCTCCATGCTACTCAAAGAGATCGAAAGCATGAAAATGGGGGAAAAAGAGAAAGTGAAATATTTTAATTAGAGATTCAGTTGTATATTAAATAAGTTTACCCCATACATGCAACCACATGATTCGAAGTATCGATTAATTCAAAGTTGCCTTGCTCACCAATATTTCCCAGTTCATAAAGAGATATGAAAAAGCAACATTGGCACTAAATTTATAGAAGTGATCGACGTTGAGAAGGACTTGTACATGATTGGGGTCATTAGAAATGATGAGGAACCAAAAGACTCCAAAGAGACTAGTAGGAAGTCACAACTTTCTTCTAGTAATGCTAAAGAGAAGGAATCATCAAATATCGAAATCTTGAACATGATGGTGAATATGCTCACCAACGAAATTTTAGAACTAAAGAAAAGGTCAAGTGAGACTTCCACCAGCAACAAACCTCTCAAGTACTTCCCTTTTCAAAGAAATAGTAATAACAACAATAATAAGCCCGCCAAGTCTGCAGAAAATTCGAATGTTGTGATGAACATAGAAAGAAGAGGCATGGATAATTATTATTCTTTCCACTAGGAATATCATTTAAAAACATTCCCTCAGTGGAATCACAACATGAATTCTTTGGTTGTACACATTGTAGATACTATATTACAAGATGAGCAGATAGAATAGGCATAAGAATTAGAAGAACCTGCAACGACTGAGGAAAGAAAAAGTGTTGGACATGAAATGAATGTATATCATTGTATTTACAATGTCGATAAGAAGGACGTTGAATAACCACCACAAAATGAGTCCCCTCCTCAGAAAAAATAAAATAAATAAAATAAAATAAAATATAAAAAATAAAAAATAAAAATAAAAATAAAAATAAAATAAAATAATGGTCGATATAGTCTAAGGAGTAAAGGGCCCATCTCTGAGCATGAATTGACAAAGCAGAAGTTAAAAGAGCAGTTGCTAAGAAGAATCTCACCACCAGTCAATCCTACTCATAATACACAAAGTAAGTCTGAAGACACAACTAAGTGCAAGAATGCTTCCTCTAGCAACAAGGGTAAGTCGAGCATTCGGGTAGCGTCAAACAAATCCACTCCTCCAGACACTTCACCATTTCCTGCTATTGGTGAAACAATTGATTATAACATTGTGAAAGATATGAAGAAAATGCAAATGAGCTTGTGAAGATTGCAACACAACATGAACTTATTGTCTAGAAATTTTCACAACCTTCGATAGGTGGTAAAGCTTCCTCCCCCTCAAAAGGTGTCAGGTAACTCTTATCATCCTCTTGAATCTGTAGTAGATGCTTTAATATTAGAAACGGACACTCTCTGCCCACCATTTTTATTAACGTTTGAAATTTTCAATTATAATGTCCATAATTATTTAGTATATTTTGGTGCATCTGTGAATCTCATGCCATTATTTGTAGCAAAGAAAATAAATGCAAAATGGGAGAAAACTGATGCACAAATTGTTTAGTTGGAAAGGTCTCTTGTCCACGCTATTTGTGAGCTTAAGAATGTGCTTATTAGATTATCAAAATATGCTCAATTTCACCAATTTATAAATATTATAATTGTGGACGTACCAGAAGCCTATGGTGTACTACTTAGCAGGGACTGGTCTAGAAAATTGCAAGGATATTTTGCAATAGACTAGTCACATTTGTGGCTTCCATATAAGGTAAGGAATAATCAGATTCGAGTGAACAGTGAGCCATACATGAAATGCATTGTGACACCACTTGAGGTCCACAACGAGTCTCTTGATTTTACTGATTTGAATTTTGGGAATTGTTTTCTTGAAAATGACCTTGGATGTTATTAGGCGTATCCATCACCCATTCCACCAGATACACAGTTGGATTTCCTTCCTTGTTCTCCAGTTGGTGAAAATGAAACTTGTGATATAGATGTACATAATAATAGTAATAGTCATATAGGAAGAAGCTTGGTAGCTCATAATGATTGGACTTTATATTTTGATGTTTCAAAGACACAGGACAGTGTTGGAGCAAGTTGTGTTCTTACAAACCCATGCAATAAGAAGCATATGCTCTCATGTTGTCTAGAGTTCGAGTGCACCAATAACACTATTGAATATGAAGCACTTGTACTCGAATTTAAGAAAGCTATTGAACTAAGGGTAGAAATTTTAAAGGTAATCAGTGACTCATAGGTGGCCACTCATTAGGTATCAGATACTATACACTGTGTTTAACCGCATCTTAAAAACTACCAGTAGGATGTATGGCGTTTGATCAATCATTTCAAATATTTCAATATTTTTCATGTTCCTAGAGTTAACAATATTGCAGCAGATGCATTTGCAAATGTAGTTGTCAGGATGTCGTCATTAAAAAATAGTTTTTCTTTTGAAATTATATATAAACCATTTGTTCCAAACAATGTCACTAACTTATGCATTTTCAATGACAACCAATAGATACTACACTTTATTAATAATGATGATGTATTCAAAGATGCTTCCATCAAGGAGCATGAGTACGATCAGGCTTTGCAGGAGGCATCTAATGCAACGAAAGGAAACACTATTCCTAAGGGTGTGGTGCCTCTGGATAAATTATATAAACAACAAAACAGATTCAAGGGTCCAACCGATACTAAGACTCAAAGTTAAAAGTTAGCATCTGAACAAGTCAATTTTGGAACTCCTGAAGAACTGAAATATGTGAACCTTAGTACTTGTTATTCCCCACAAGAACAATATGTGTTTATCCGTTTATTCAAAATGTACCATGATGTGTTTGCATGGGCCTACGATGATTTAAATACTTACAACACTCATATTATCCATCACATCATCCCTATAAAATAAGGGGTGAAACCATTCCAACAAAAATTACAAAAATTTCATCCAACACTGAAACCCCTCATTCAAAAGGAACTGAAAAAGTTGTTGGATGTTCGGATCATCTTTAAAGTCATAAATTCCACATGGGTTTCCAATCTATTCCCAGTCAAAGAGAAGTTCAGAGAGATAAGATTATGTGTAAATTTTCACAACCTTAGTCAGGATTCTAATAAAGATAATTATCCAGTGCTATCCATGGAGCAGATAATCCAGATAGTAACTTGTTATGAAATGTTTTTGCTACTAGATGGGTTTTTAGGTATAATCAAGTGCTAGTAGTAGAACCCGACTGAATGAAAACAAGCTTCCAGACCAAATGGGGGGCATTCACTTTTAAGAGAATTCCATTTGGACTTATAAATGCATGTGCCACTTTCCAAAGAGAAATGGACATCACATTTCATGGCCTGATAGGTTATAGCGTCGTCATTTATTTGGATGATGTTACTATGTTCTCCAAGAAAATATCAAACCACGTACATCATTTGAAACAGATATTTGATCGATGTCAAAAGTATGGGATTTCCCTTAATCCCAAGAAGAGTGTTTGTAGTGTATCCGAAGGGATTCCACTAGGGTACATTATAGTAAAGAGTGAAATCAATATTGATCCTAAGAGGGTCAAAGTTATCACACAGTTTCTGTTTCGGGTGAATATGAAAGCCATGCAGTCTTTCTTAGGAAAAATTAATTTCCTAAGAAAATTCATCTCCAATTATTCTCGGATAGTCAAGCTCATATGGGAGATGATAAAGAAAGATGCAGTATATAGATGGGATAAACAAGAAAAGGATGTGTTTGCTCAGATTAACCAGGATATTTCTGATGCACCCATGCTTTTCAGTCCATATTATGGTAAATATTTCATGTTCTATATGTTTTCTCAAAACGAATTGTGGTTATGTTGACTCAGAAATAAAATGAAGGAAATGAGTGGCCTATCTCTTTTATGAGCACTAGTCTACATGGACCTCAATTAAATTATTCTTCCATTGATAAATAAGTGTATGTTGTATACAAGAAAGTCAAGTATATCAGGCCCTACATATTAAAAGCTCACAGAATTATATTTGTACCTCATGCAACAGTAAGAACATTGTTCATGCAACAAGAGTTGGGTGAGAAGAGGGCTAACTCGATGACTTTTCTTCAAGAATATGACCTGGAAATTAAACTATTTCATACCATAAAGGGTCATGGCCTATGTAAGCTAGCCACTAAAGTAAGAGATGCTCCTGAACAAGATCTGTCAAGGTGGGAGAAGGAGATCGAAATGTACAATATTGAATATGTTCCTCAGTCCATGCCTATAGCGCCATGGTACTTAGATATACAGCAATTTCTGGATCATGGCACCTTTCCCTCACACTTATCAAACAAGCAGAAAAGGGAAATTCATTTAAAATATCTATCATATCAATTAGTGTATGGAGTGCTTTTTTGGAAGCACCTCAATGGTGTCCTGCTGAGGTGCCTTGAGCCACAGGATATAAAGAAGGTATTAAAATATCTACATGATGGACTGAAAGGTGGTTGCTATGCGGTCGACACTACAATAATTAAGGTTATGAGGTATGGGTATTATTGTCCCACTCTGTTTAAGGATTCTCGTGCTTATGTCCAAAGTGCCAAGCATGTTAGAGATGTGTTGATCGTGATCAAAGGGCAGTTGTCCCACTACTACTAGTAGCAGTTGAAGAACCTTTTCAATAGTGGGGCCTTGATGTTATTGAAGATATTTTTTCCTCATTTTTCAAAGAAACATCGATATATTCTCAAAACAATAGACTACTTCACTTGGTGGTTAGAAGTAGTCCCTCTCAAACAAGTAAATTACCAAGAGGTCATCCACTTTTTGCAACAAAATATTATAACTAGGTTGGCGCTCCTACGTCACTTGTCTTTGATAGTGAGACTGTTGAAAATGCAACAAGATGATGGAGCTTAGTGAAAAGAAGTTGCCTTCACTAAGTGGGCCGGCAGGCTATTTTTGGTGCAAAGTATATCTTTAGACATATGGATCATGGTCTATGAGTTGCAGGATGCTATTTGTGGATGATTGGTCAAGTTGGTAAAAATAGATGGACTTTTATTTTTAGACATATGGGTGGAGTCTATTTTTAGACTGCCAGGCTAAAAATAGAACAATCAAATATTATTAGCTCTTAATAATATTTAGACTATAAACATTATCTTATCCTCTTGGAGCACTTCAGTTCGAGCTACAGATGTGGCACATGAAACTGCCAAAAGGAAATACGCTTTTCTTATGGGTTAACTTGAGCTATTGCATGGAGGACTTCAGTTAGAACTTCAATGATTTTGTTCTATGGAGTTGAATTAGGAGTTGATGGAGTTGTGTTCAGTTTGACTTAGTTGAATTAGTTGTATTTAGTCTAACTGACAAATAGACTAATGTTGGGTGATGTGAATTATTTATTAATTAATTCACTAATTATTAACTCATAAATCAACTGAGGAATACATCAGTTAACTCAGTGCATGGACAGTTCAGTGGAGACAAGTGTTAGAGGTGAGTGAAAGGGCGAGACAACTGTTAGTTATGATTATAGTTGTGCATGATATTTGCACAATCAATGGATTGAGTATTGCCAATGAGGATTGTGTGGTATATCCAAGGGAAATATGAATCTGGATCATTCATTCATCAGTATTCTCATGCAGGATTGCGCAGTGGAGGCAGGGAAACAGCGGAGGAGATTTGAGCCAGTGACTTGATTCAGATCTGAGCTAGTTTGTGTGTAACAGGTGGAGATAGTACTGAGTACTTGTGAGGAGTATTGTACTATGTATTGTAACATGTTCTCAATCAATATAATATACAGATAGTTGGGGATTTTTTAGCTGTATGCTTTCCCCATGATATATTGTGTTGATATGTCTGATTTATGCTTCAATGTGCGCATGCTATTGTTTCTTTAATACTGCAAATTGATGATCAACGTAGAGGAGGTTATGTATTATGCATGATTCCGCAAATAGTGTATGATCAGGATAATCTCTGTGAATAAGTGTCATATTATTCAAAAATTTTACACCATGTTCATCCTCTTTTCCATCCTACTACAACTTTCATCCAAGGGATCAGAAAGATATTACTTGTGACTCTATCGAGGGGTTAGGAGATATTCAGGAGCCTCCTAAAATAGGGAAGACTATAGGTAGGAAAACAAAAATTTATAAAGCTCAAATTAAAGCTAAAATGGATATAGCAGATGGGAAACAACTCCCTTTGGTAGGGCCGCTTAGAGCAGCACAAGACCCAGAGGTGGGTTATTAATGATTGTTTTATCTTTAAATTGTATAGGGTTAGCTAGCACCAAAAGATATACTCAAACACACTTGCCCAGACATTCATATGCTTCAAGAAACTTCAGGTATTGGAGAATTTGTCTTAATCTCTTTAAATAAACTACTATTAGGGTGGTATTTTTTGACCTCTAATATGAAGGGAATATTGGGAGGATTATCTATGGGATTCAAATACAACAACCTCAGGCTCTTAAATTATTCGGGATCTAACCTAGTTTTTGGGGTTGAGGTCTACTCCTCTAAGGTTTGCATGGATCTAACCCTCATCAACATATACGACCTTTTCTAAGATAGGGTCACTTTTTGGCATTCACTTCTAGCTAAATCATTCATGAATTCTCCTAATGTGGTGGTGGGAGGGGAATTAAATTTCTATCTTTGCATGATAGAGATTTGGGGGCCACAGGCACAAGTTGATCCCTTAGCGGATTTTTTTGTGCACAAGTTGATGACTAGAATATTAATTGATATAAACCTTGTAAAAATAAGACCAACCTAGAGGAACAGACGCTCAGCTTTGGTTAGGGTGGCAAATAGGTTGGATTGGTTTTTTATGAATGAATAAATAATAATCAGAATCTCCCTTTTTCAACAATCAGTAGGGATGGGAGATGACTCAGACCATTTCCCCATTCTCCTCGAGTTGAAAGGTAGCAGTGGGAAGCTTGGAAGTCCATTTAAATTTATCCTGGGTTGGCTCCAATAGGAAAGCTATAATGAGTTGGTGAAGGATACCTAGACTCCATACTCCTCTGACCAGGGTTCGCCCATAGCTCATCAAGTCATGGACAATCTACAAAGAACGAAACAAGCCACAATCATCTGGGAAAAAAGAAAAAAAGATAAAGGAAGAGGAAAAATTAAAAAAGATTGAAGAAACCCTAGAAAGACTGGAATATTCAGGGGGAGATGGTTATGAGATAGAAGAAGCCAAGGAAAGGATAAAATAGATGGAAAGTACAAAAAGAAAGATTTTAAAATATCAAGAAGAACAATGGAGACAAAAAGCCAGAGCCATTTGGCTTGCTTCAGGAGACAAAAACTCAAAGTTTTTTCCATAACTATGCTAGAGGAAGAAAGAATATAAATGCTATATGGGAAATGTAGAAATAAGATGGAAGTATTGCAAAAACGTTTGTTGAATGAGCATCAATGGGGAGAGATCAGTTCAAAGTGCTATTTAGAGCCCCGGGACAAGCAACTATTGTAGAAGTAATTCAGGTTTCCCAATTATTTCCTAGATATGTGGAACAAATATTGGCTTTAGTCCCAAAAGGAGAAGTATAAGGCATTATCAAAACTATGCAGAAAGATAAAATCTCGGGACCGGATGGTTGGATAGTTCAATTCTTCCATCATTTTTTTGAGCTGTTAGGAAATGATCTTGCTAGGGGTGGTGGAGGACTCCAGGAACAAAGGCCAGATTCATGAGCCCTTCAATTCTACTTTCCTAGCCTTAATTCCTAAGAATGATGATCCCAAGACCTTTGAAGAATTTAGACTGATATCGCTATGGTACTGATTCTACAAGATTATAGCCAAGATCATAATTATTCGGCTAAAACCCATATTATCAAGAAATGTCTCCAAGGAATTTGGCTCTCTAGATGGCCATCAGATTCATGAAGCCATAGATGTAGCACAAGAAACTTGACACGACATTAAAAAGAGCAGGAAAAAAGGGCTGATAGAAAAAATCAACCTATCAAAATCCTATGACAGAATTAGCTAGATCTATTTGCGACTGTTACTCATGAATTTTGGCTTTAATATTGCTTTCATCAACCATGTCATGGGATGCATCACTAATGTAAGCTTTGCAATCTTAATAAATGGTGCATCATCCCCTTTTATTCACGCCCAGAGAGGACTGAGGCAGGAATTCCCATTGTCACCAATTCTTTTCCTATTAGCAGCTAAAGGGCTTAGTCAGTTGATCCTTTCAGCAAAGCGTAGAGGAGATGTAAAATGGATCGAGGTTGCACAAATCTCTTTGTTACCCACTTATTATTCATTGATGATATTCTTGTTTTCAGCAATGGGTCCAGAAGGGATCTTCAACTGTTAAAAGAATCCCTCAACCTCTTTCTAAAATATACAAGTATGTGTATAAATGATCATAAGTCCTCTTTAGTTCATGAATGTTGTTCCCCAATGAAAATCATTAGAGCTCAAAGTTTCATCCATTTTGAAGCAAATCTAATGAAGGAAAGTTTTAAATCCCTTGGTTTTCATCTAAAAATAGATTCCTATAGAAAACGAGATTGGATGTGGCTACTAGCCGAGGTCAAAAAGCACATAAAACATTAGAGCTTCAAATGGCTTTCGAGAGCCTAAAGGCTGGTACTGATAAAATCAGTTCTAATAGTAATTACTTTATACTAGATAGTCATCGCTTGGATACCAAAAGGGATTCTTTCCCATACTAGAAATATGTGTGCACATTTTTATGGGTTGGAGAAAAGGAGGAAGGAGTTCTCCCTTGGGTGGCTTGGGAAAAATATATCTCTTCCAAAGGCATGGGGAGGATGGTGAATAAAGGATCTATTAATTTTCACAACATCACTTGCAGCGAAATTTAGATGGCATATTCTTTATATTAACAATATTTGGACTCCTGTAGTCAAAAGGAAATATATTGATCCTCTTCTCATCGAGGACTGGGTGCGAAAGTAGGATAAAAAAATCTCAAATGCCTTCGTCATTAGGAAATCCATAGTGGATGCATTCAAGGTCATTAAAGATTGTCTTACATGGCATATAGGGAATGGGGAAAAGTCAAAATCGGTATCGATCCTTGGGTTGGATGCAGAGAAGGATATGAACTCCTAAGGGAATTAACATTATCCCTTAATGAGAAAGGCATTTTTTTCTTAAGCCAGGTAGCATATGTTGAGGGCTCCACGATCTGGCATCAAGGATGGAAAACAGGGGCTCATATACAGTTAGATCTAGAGTGGGAAGATGTATTGCAGGAGTATATCATGGAATTACAAAGATCACATGTCAGGATAAGGGATAGTATAGATGAACTGAGATGGGTCCATGCACCAACTAGTCTTTATACTCCAAAATTTGGATACATCCATCAAATGGACAGGATAATGCAGGGGACACAAGCATGGTGGCAGAAATCTTAATGGAAACTGAAATGCCCTATAAAGACAAGATTATTCTTTTGGTGCCTCCTCAGAAATAAAGTGTCGACATGGGACAATCTTCGGAAAAGAAATAAGCATGGCCCAGGCTAGTGTTTTTTGTTCAAAAATATAGAAGAGACAGTAAATAATCCTTTTATAAATTTCCCTTTCACCTCAAAAATCTGGGAAGCGGACCTGAGGCTTCTAGGAATCAGAGAGAACTAGAGAGGTTTAAACATTAAAGAAGCCTAGAAAAATTGGTTGAATGCAGTACAATATGAACATCTAAGGAATGTACTACCAATAATAATCTGGGGTATATGGTTGGCAAGAAACAAAGGCATATTCTGGGACATCTCAACAACTCCTTCCATAATAGCTATTGAATCTACAACAATTTTCTCTCTTCTTCCAACACCCTTGACGACCTTAACTCCTAGAACTATCAGAGACGAACAAATTAATCCATAGCTCTCATGGGCTTATTTTGATGGAGATTTTGATGCAAAAAATATATGTGGGGCTGGACTAGTCACTCATATTAATAACCTTGGAATTTTAAAGTCATCAGTGGGCCTTGCTTCTGGATCAAACAACTATGTAGATCTTTTCTCACTGAAATTACTTCTACGTTGGGTTCGGGAACTTGGTTTAGCTTTTAAACAAGTCTTTGGTGATTCTTTAAATATTGTAAATTGGTTTAATGTAGTACATAGATGTTAAAATCATACTTTGATCCCACTCATAGAAGAATTTTTTTACTTTAAAACAAGCTTTTTATTTCATCTATGTTTGCCACGTATACAAGGAATGGAACATTGAGGTAGATATTTTATCTAAAGGAGGTCTTCAACAGGTTATGGGCAAATGGAAAATACGAGAGACCATAGACGGGCTGACTCGGGTTTCAAATCTACCTCCTTTCACCATATGACAATTCATCTCACAGTTCTCAGGCAACGACTCACTTCAACTTTTTTCTTTTATACAGTTTTATATCATCAATATGTTTATTTATGCTTGTTATAAACATGTTTTTGATATATTGAAACAACTTTCATGTATACATCCTCAATGATACATTATGACATAACATGACATTTGACTTATATGTAGGTTGTTTTCTCTATCTATGGAGAGGCCCGGGCTATTATTTTTTGGTTTGTTTGGTTCTTGCATCACCATATGATTTTTTCATGGACTACTCAATATGTCTTTGTGTCTTTTGGTAAACACGCAAATACAACAATTCTTATACATCTACAAATGTAACTTTTTATTATTTTAATAAAAATTTGATTTTTCTCAAAAATAAATAAATAAATAAAATAAATAACTACAAATTCAACCTTTAAATTAACTCAAAAATTAAAACAAAATTATTTTAATTTTAATTATCATATCACATGTATATCCACAATTTGATATATTACCCATCATTAATAACACTAGGCTTGATATATGATGGAAAACCAAGGTGAAACTATAAAAATAAATAGAACAATTTAAACAATCCAACTATATTAAAATAATAGTGAAATAATTCAATGTTAAAATGTCAAGTTTTGCCATTAAATTCAATTAGATCATTCAAATGACAGAGGTAAAGTGACCACAAAATGGCACCGAAATAATTGTGATTTCAAAGCAAAAAGCACAACAATCTAAAAAATTGAAGTGTACTAACTAGTGTTTCGTTGGACTTTCCGCAATTGCGCTAAAATAAAAAGTATAAACACTCCCACCGGAGTTTCTCATGTGCATTTTATAAATTTAGCATTGCTCTTTTCCAAAATAATCATAAAATTATCAAAATTTCTTTATTTTGGATTTCATGTGTAGATCTATTTTAAATATTCTTTCGTTTAAGTTATTGTTTTTGTTTCATGCTATTTTATTTGTTTGATATCACTTTTCCTCACTATTTATTTTATTTTTCATTTTGGAACTAATATGTTTTAATTATCCAATAAAATTTACAGAATAATTACATAATTTTTTTGGAGTTGATATCTCAAACTATTTATGATAATTTTGTTTGGAAGTTGATGAATTGATAAAGTGTTGAGCAGCAAGAGCTGCGGACAGAGGACACGGACAAAGAGCTAGGGTTTCAGGTTTCTGAGCTCCATGGAGTCACGCAAAGGGGGAAGCTCCACTCCCTCCTATAGGCAGGCAGTAGCCAGCCGAGGTAAGAAACCAATAGAATCTATCAGAGGTCCTTCAGGAGAAGGGAAAAGGCACATGGAAGAGGATCAAGATTTAACCAAACCAAGGGAGGACAACAGCACAAAAGAAAATGAGGAAGAAGACAAGAAACATGGAGCAGAAAACAAGGCACAAAAGGGGCCATGTAAACCCAAAGCTGAGGTCACTCCCAGAGTAGTTTTAAATGATCATGCTCTGCAGGTGCACAGGGACCACATGTGAACCTATGCTATCATTTGTAAATTCATGAGATTATGGCCCACTGAAAAGGCATTACAAACATGGATTAAATACCACTGGAAACGAAAAGGAAGCATAGACCTATATCTTGGGTCAAAGGGTTTCTTCACTGTGGTCTTTACAAATATTGAGACAAAGAGAGGGTGTTTGAAGGAGGACCCTACTTCTACGCAGCAGCATGCCTGTACATGCAGCCATGGATGATGAATTTTTTCCCAGAACAAGAGACTTTCACTTCGGTCCTGGTCCGGGTAAAACTCCACTCCCTGCCTCTTAATTACTGGAAAACGGAATCGTTATCTACCATAGGAAATAAACTAGGGTGCTTTTTCAAAGCCTCTGAGGCCACCAGAAGGGGAAAAACCACTTATTTTGCACGAATATGTGTGGAGATGAATCTCTCTAGAGCTCCACCAGGTGAGGTCATCTTGGAAGTTTTCGATGAAGAATGGGTGAAAACAGCAGATTATGAACATATTCCTTTCAAATGTTGCAGATGCCATGAGCATGGGCATCTATTTAGAGACTACCCTTTCAGTAAAATAGAGAACAGAAGTAAAGCAACCACAATGAATGATACTGAAAGCTTTCACAAAGTGGGATATAGAGGGAAAGGGGGCAAAAGGGGGCCAAAGCAGCAACAAACAGAAGGACATCAAGTCAATCTAAACAAGTTCCAAGTTCTCGAAGAAGAGGAAGAAATAACAAAAGTAGATTAGGTAATGGAAGGAAGCCCAGGGGAGAAGGAGAAAGAAGAAGATAGGGAAAAAACACAGGATATTAATAAACAGAAGGAGACTAGGCTAAGTGATGGAGAACTTGATATGGACCAATAAATGACCCAGAGTGAAATGGAAATAGAGGATCATGAACTGCAGGAGATTCTTGATAAAGAACACCTAGATCTAGAAGGGTTCTTGAAACAAGGAACCATGGGAGGGGTAGACTCATTACCTCAAGAAGAGTTCAACAGAGTACAGCAATTGTTCCTATGGAAAACTTAGGCTAAAGGGCTAGAAAGGCAAAGAAACAATGAAAGGCAAGGCAATGAAGGTGTGAAAACTATGAAAACCACACAGGGATTTGCTCCTAAAAACCCAAGAAAGAAAAGAGGTAGAAAAAAGAAAAACGAGTTATTGATGGAATGTGGAAAGCTAATGATATATTCAGGTAAGACGAAAGACCTAACCAGTTACTCCTTTACAAATATTTAATGATGAAGTTCACATCTTGGAATATCAGAGGTCTAGGTAGTAAAAGAAAATAAAGAACACTTAGCAATAGAATGAAACAAGAAGCTCTAGATATGATCTTCATCCAGTAAACTAAATGTTCCATTCAAAAAATAAGAGAAATTCACAGCAAATGGCTCAATAGATTTGAGTTTATAGAAGTTAAAGCAGATAATACAGCAGGAGGCATACTCACACTTTGAAACCCCCAAAAGATTGGCATAATAGATGCTAAGGCATCTAGGAATTATTTATCAGTGGTTATTCAGCCTGTGGGAGATAGGGAGAATTCTCTAGTCACAAATGTTTATGGCCCTCAAAGAATGGATGATAAACTAAGGTTTCTAGATTCTCTTATGGATCTAAGAGATAGACATGTAGGAGTACCATGGATCATGGGTGGGGACTTCAACATGATCAAATCACTTTAGGAGAAAAAAGGGGGAACCAGAACTTTAAGCAAAGACTCCACAGCATTTCAAACTTTTAGAGATAATATGAATCTACTTGACACTGAGATGAGTAATGGCCTCTTTTCTTGGAACAATAAAAGAGGAGGAGAGTCTCAAGTAGCCTCAAAGTTAGACAGATTCATAGTCTCAGAGGACCTTATGCTCACCGACAAGGAAATGATAGTGAGAATTCTCCCCTTTGGAGGCTCGGACCATTGGCCTATACAACTTGAGGTTCAGGGCATTGGCAACCCCAAGAACAGACCTTTTAGATTTGAGAATATATGGCTCACCCATCCAGATTTCATCAGCAACATTGCAAAATGGTGGACAGAAGATCTGCATTTTCAGGGTACAAGAATGTTTCTACTACACAAAAGACTAAAGCACATCAAGCTCAAACTTAAAGACTGGAACAAGAATGAATTTGGAAATATTTTTTAGGCAAAAAAAGTTGTTGAAGACAAAATGCAGGAACTCAATCAAGCCCTTATCAAGGAAGGCTTTGACAAAGTCAGAAATGATCAAGTTACCAAACATCATCAAGACTGGGAGAATTTATGTAAACAAGAGGAGATATTTTGGAGACAAAAATCTAGAGTTCAATGGCTAAAAGAAGGGGAGAAAAACACTAGATTTTTCCACAGATCCACCATAGCAAAAAAATCTCATAATAGGATCTCTTCGATCAAGGATGAGGGAGGTCATCTTCTTAATTCCCATGAAGATATAGAAACTATGTTAGTTCAGCACTTTCGAGGTATAGCAAAGGAAACCATTTCAGACGCAGATCATTTTATCAGGGACTTAACAAGGCATATACCTAGGCTTGTTACAAGAGAGGATAACTTCAATCTTAATAGGCCAGTGACTGAAGAGGCGGTTAGTGAGGTACTCAAAGAAATGCAGAATGGTAAAGCACCAGGCCCTGATGGTTTCAATGTGGATTTCTTTAAAGCTTGATGGAACATTGTTAAACAAGACATTATGAATGTGGTGGAGGACTCCAGAATGAATAGAACCATTTTGAAGGTGCTCAATACTTCCTTCATCTCCTTGATCCCCAAATAGGACAATTCTTAGACTCCAGACAGGTTAGACCCATAGCTTTGTGCAATGTGGTGTACAAGATAATCCAAGGTTGTTTCCAATAGACTCAAACCATTGCTTCCTACTCTGGTTTCTGTGGAGCAATTTGGTTATGTGGAGGGCATACAAATTCTCAATAACATCATTCAAGCGCATGAGGTGGTCACTCATTGTTAAGCAATAGGAAGGCTGGCATGATCATGCAATTGGAACTAGCCAAAGCTTACGATAAGTTGAATTGGACCTATATCAGGAAAGTCTTTACAGCTTTTGGGTTTGATCATAACTGGGTAAGATGGGTCATGGCCTTGGTAACTTCTTCTAGCTTTTTAATTATGGTTAATGGTTCTCCTTCCAAGACTTTTACTCCTTCAAGAGGCCTCAGACAGGGAGATCTGCTCTCTCCCTTTCTCTTTATCCTCATGATGGAAGGACTTGGTTGGTCAATCAAGCATGCGAAAGAAGTTGGCAACATCAAGGGTCTCCAACTTTCTGAGATGGGTAAGGCTTTGACCCATCAACAATTTGTTGATGATACCATGCTGCAAGGAATCCCCACGGTCAAAGAAGCTCTAGCTTATAAACAAATCTTGCGTGACTTTTCCATGGCTAGAGGTATGGAAGTTAATCTTTCCAAATCTAAGCTTTTTTTTCTTTAACACCAATATTTCTATTCAGAGAAATATCTCCATAATTCTGGGCTTTCAAAGGGATGTCCTTCCCTCCAAATACTTGGGAGTTCCTCTAACTGATAAACCTTTGCACAAGAGCATTTGGGAGCCGATGATTAATAAGATGTAGGATAGAATCAGGAAATTGACTATTAGATCTTTAAACTTGGTTGGTCAATTAGTGCTAACAAAAGTTGTTCTTAAATCAATCCCCGTTTTCATGTTATCAGCCCTTCCAGCTCCAAAAGGAGTTTTGCAACAATTTAGAACCATTCAAAGAGACTTTCTTTGGGGTAAGGGGGAGCAAAGAAAGAAATGGGCCTTGGTAGCCTAGGATAAGATTTGCAAACCTAAAAACCAGGGGGGCCTTGGATTGGATGATTCATAAGTACTAAGCAAAGTTTTAGGTGCAAAATTATCGTGGCGCTGGGTAAAGGATCCAAAGGCTCAGTGGGCTAGTATCTGGAAAGAAAAATATGCTAGCACTTGGTAAGATAATGATCACATAAGGATGACTGGCATCATAAAAGGCTCACACATCTGGAATAAGGCTTGGGAGAATAGAGGCTTAGTACAAAAAATAGCTTCTAGGAAATCAGAGAGGGAGATCTTACTTTGTTTTGGGAGGATAAATGGCAACAAGAACCTACATTGTTAAGAGAGGACTTTCTGGACCTCAAGAAAGAAACTGATACCAAAGGGTTACTTAGGGTAAAATATTTTTGGGATCAAACTAATAGTGAAGGAAAATGGAGAACCTGGAAGAATATGGATTACAGGGATGATAGCCCCTTGAAAGCAAAAGCTGAGGCACATCTAAAAATGTTGGACCAAAGGAAAATTTTAGTGACAAGGGGGCATGACCAACTTGTATGGGGTAACAATAATGAAGGTACCTTCAATCTTAAGGAGGCAAAACGCATAGTCCTGGAGCTGGACTCCAATGTACCGGATAGGGTTTGGCAGA
Source organism: Pinus taeda (assembly GCA_000404065.3). Taxonomy (NCBI): domain Eukaryota; kingdom Viridiplantae; phylum Streptophyta; class Pinopsida; order Pinales; family Pinaceae; genus Pinus; species Pinus taeda. The sequence goes on from APFE031149143.1 coordinate 75,387, forward strand.
ACCTATGGAGGCATCAAGGTTGGATGAAGATCAGACTCTTCATGTGGCTGGTTCATCATAGAAAATTCTGACTTGGGAAAACATTCGGAAGAGGGGTGTTCTGGGTCCTTCCAGATGCCAGCTCTGTGAAGCCTAGGAGGAAACAATGGAGCACCTTCTTAATAATTGCATTTTCACCTCCAAGTTGTGGGATACTTTTTCCACTATTTTCCAATAGACAGACAGGGACAAAGGAAGCATTATCAATACCCTAAATAACTGGAGACGAAACTACTCTGATTATGAATTTCTTTGCTCAGCATGGGCTTTAACGCCAAGCTTCATAATATGGAATGTCTGGAAAGAAAGGAATAACAGAATCTTCAAAAATGAAAAAAGTTCCTCCCAATGCATTATTTATCAAATCTTAAGATAGCTTAAGGAGATGGTAAGTACTATTGTGAAAACTTCCCCAAAGAATCCACCTTCAGAAGCTGAAATGCAAATCCTTCTTCAGTGGGGAATGCAGGGACTCATACCACAGAGCTTGGATAGAAAGGTAATGAAACTGGACACTAAGAAAGATTATTGGCATCCCCCCTGCAGGTTTTTTTGAAATACAACATTGATGGGGCCTCAAAAGGCAACCTGGGTATTGCTGGCTTTGGAGGGGTGTTAAGGGATGAAAATGGCGGAATCCTTTTTATTTTCCACTACCATTTGGGAAGAGCCACTAATAATGTGGCGGAATTAATGGCTCTTGAGCATTGTTTAGAATTCCTGAAGCAGAATAATTTCCAGAATATAATAGTTGAAGTTGATTCTGAGTTAATCATTAACTCGGTCAAGATAATCAGCTATGGCACGAAGCCGAAAAAAGTCTCAAATCACTAGAGGTTGCTTCATGTCTTTCAACGGATTTAGCGTCACCTATTGGGCTTATGTACTATGAGTTTTACCTTTGTGCTAAGGATGGCAAATAAATTGGCAGATATCCTGGCCAATCAATGGGTGCTCTGCACCAAAAGCAGGGTCTAGCTCAGTTGGCAAGAGATGCCTCAGAATAGATTAAACGCGCATTGTCAAGATCAGGCGAATGAGGACAAAATGGTGTTTCGTAACAGAGCCACAAAGAAGGGGTCTAGTTGAGTTGGCTTTTTTATGAAGTGTTATTTTCGAAGTGAGGTCATTTTTTGGATGCAGGTCACAGTCGGCCTCCTCAACCCTAGCGAGAACAAACTTAGAAGTCCCTGGAGGATGTTGCTCGGCAGATGCTGTTTCTTAGGTAGATGGTTGGGCAGAGGAATTTTCATCTTCCTTTGGTTCAGTCACCCGAGGAGATGGGCTGGTGTGAGGGGCTGGAATCCTGGCTTTCTCAGAAGACTCAAAAACTGAGATTTTCTTTCTGTGGTGGCAATACCGCTCGCGGAGTGGTTTCGGGTTTATCGCAGGGCCTTCAAGCTGGAAGTAGCTTTTTGGAGTTGGGAGAGATTCCATTCACAAAGAAACACGTGGCCAAGGGACGGGAAGGAATACCACCCTCATCATGTGGTAATTCTCGGTGCTTTTCGCCCATGCGATATGTTCCATAGTCGTTGGATCAAGCACGACGAATCTACGGTCAAGAATAAGCGAGCATGTTGGTGGGTCCAGGGCGTTCATCGCGTGGTCATTCTCTGTGCTTTTAGGTCTTGAAATATTTTCTTCATCGTTGGATCTGGCGAGGAGATTCGACGATCGTGGAAAAGCATGTAGGTCCGGGTGAGCGTTATCTTCTATGCTTGTTGCGCTTAATGGTGGGAATCGGTGGATTTCGGGTGGACTATGAAATCCTTTTAGAATGGTCCCTATATTCTCATCGGGTCCGATTCTGATTTTAAAGTGGATGCATGTTCTCGCTCTGATTTGAGCCTCGTCTGTCAGATCTTTAAGGGGGGATCGAACGGTCTCGACTTATGCTTGTATTTCATGGGTTTTGTAGTTTTGTTTGTGGGACCTTGGCTAGGATTTTAATCCTTTAACTCGGTGATCTTGGCCTCAAGTGGTTTGATATTTCTTTGGCCCACAATTCCTTTGGGACTATTGTATTTTATGTAATTCGTTTTCCGATTTAATGAAATAGAAGGTACGACTCTTGCTTTAGCAAAAAAAAAAAGATATCTCAAACTATTTATTGTGGTTCATCTTCAAGACAAAGATGAAAAACTAGATCTGAAATTAGATATAAATAGCATAGATGCCCCCATGTGCCAGAAGTAACCGTTAGAAATTTAGTTATAAGAAGAACGTTAGAGATTAGTTAGATCAAAATAATATTAAAAAATAAATTAGTTAGAATATTAAATACTAATTAACCTAATAAATTATTATATTATTAAAATTATATATAATTTAGTTGGATGTAATAATATCTAAACGTAATAGATACTTATTAATATTAACATAGAAACGTTTAAAAAATTAAAAATTTTTTAAATTTGTATAATAAATAAATAATAATTATTAATACTAATAATAATTAATATTTATATAAATTAATATATAATATTAAAAGAAATTTAAAATTAATTAAATAAATAAAAATAGATTATTAATTAATAAAATGAATTAAAAAAATTAATTAAATAAATAGTAAAAAAAAATGAATAAATAATAGTGTTAATAATAATCAACCAATAAAATTTTATATATACATAAATATGAAAAATAAAATGAAAATAAAAATAAAAACAAACATAATAAGGAGAGAAACAAATTAAAAACATAGAAGTCGAGAAGAAATGGCAGGTACCCAACTCCTACGTAAGGTCTAGCGATCATCCCTATTGAGATTCCTTGGATGCTTTTCAATTTCAATGGCCTCACGTAACTTCCTATGATGAAAGTGATCAATCCTAGTGATGACCTGGGAGTTCTCAATGCAGACATGATGCAAAGTTTTCTTTGCATGCTCAGCAATAGTTGAGGAATGGGAACGCCTATGCCTAAGGTCAGTAGCATGTTCCTAAATACGAAGATTAATGGAGCGACCTGTTTCCCCAATGTAGGGAATCCCACAAGAGCAAGGGATTGAATAAACCCCTCTCATGTCTTTAGGGCTAACCGGGTCCTTAACATATCTAAGGGAGCTTATGATGGTGTTAAGGGAGTTAAAGGTAGCTACGACTTTATGCTTTCTAAGGATGTGAGCAATCTTGTCCATGGTTCCCTGGATAAAAGGAAGTTTAACCATGTGAACCGAATCATCCAAACCTTTTTAAACCCAGGGAGCCTTACTAGCTCTTTGAAAAGCCTTAAAACCCTAAAAATTTCTATGACCATTCTTTCTAAAAACTCTCAAAAGATGAGATTTCTCCTCCTCCAGGTGACCAATATCTGAAATTCTTAAGGCACTAGTGCCTAGAGTGTTAAGAACTCCAATCTTCTAGGTCGGAAATTGGTGGGAGCTCGCATGAAGATATTGCTTCGTGTGAGTTTTTTTACGAAAAATGCAGTGCAACAAGGATCCATCATCCAACCTACACAAAAGCGACGAAAAAAGGGCTAAAAATAAAGTATACCTGGGGACTTGGCAATAGGACAAACAATATGGCTGAAATGTATGGGCTTCTCTTGGCTAAAGAAAGGAATATCTGTAAGATAGAAATCCTTGGAGGTTTCCTTCTCACCATCCAGAATTTCCAAAGAGGTTATCTTCTAAATAATAATCATCTCAGCCTTTTTTTCCATTGAATTCAAATTATTCTGGTCTATTTTCATCATAAGTCATTTTATCACATCTTTAGAGGTCTAAATAAGGAATCAAATGAGCAAGCAAATAAGGCTTTTCTTCTTGAAGTAAGGCGGACCGTCATTAATGGTATGTTAGGATGGTAATTTATTCCATGAATGATTCCTTCCGTATTCTTTATCATCGTATAAACATCAGAGCCTATTGGTATGTTTTAAAGGGAAAGGCAATTTATAAGGGCCTCAAAGTTTACATTCTTACACTTCCCTCCTCCCCTTACATTGGTAACCATAAGGATTTTAGAGCAATTTGGGTGCTTAATTATATTGATGCGATGGAGAGCAGAAGTGGTGATTTCAAAACATATATCAGGCACTATCAGCACTCACATGTGTTCTTCAAGAATTTCTTCATTTTCATCTTTGCCCTCATACTTGTATTATCGATGGCTTCAAGGTGGTGGGAGTTAATGACCTTCAATTTTGAAATGATTTGTGTAGCGTGTGAGATCTTGGGTCCTGCATTCATATATATGGACAGTGTATGGGAAATGTGTTTCTAGTTTGTAGGTAGTATGCATTTTTATGGGAGTCTTGCTCATTCTTCTTGGTATAGGAGGAAAATTCTAGTTTAGGAAATTTCCATCAATTATTATGGAAATTTCCTTGTGGTCACACCAATGGCTAACCAAAAACAATAGTTCTCTGTAATTTTGTAGGTATTTTTATGAAAGGAAAGTGTTGGGGCTCTATGGTCACCCCTAATCAATTTCGAAGCCAAATATTTCTCCCGCCTGACTCACAAACGTGATTTCATCCCCTTTGGTTGTCTCTGGTTTTTCTGGAGGTTTATGGGGACAGTCGTGGGTTTCTTCTCAATGGAATAGATGGTTTCTTCGGAAAAGGTTGGACTCCTTTGTAGGATCGTTCAATTTTGGTGCTCCAAACTCTGTGCATTAGAGGATCCAAGCATCATGGGCTCCTTTAAGTTAATTTTGGCTCATAGGTCAACCTAAATTACCTCTCATTGTGTTTTCTTGTCAATACAAAAGGTGAATTTTTTCTGGACTTGTTCATCCCTTTGCTTCTCTCTTAGGATTTTTAGTTGAGTGCTTCACTCTCTCCCTCTTGATTGCCAAATTATATGTATATTACCTCTCAGGGTACCCTTTTGTTGCTTAGTTTCTCACCTCCTTATTGCTCCTTTGTTTCTATCTCAAAGGCCCCTTGGATATTGTCCCTCCTGGATCTTTGCTTCCTCCCCTTTATTAATTCTCTCATGAAACATATCAAGCTATCTACAGCCACTTCAAGTGGAATCCATGCTAGCCATTGTCTGCCTCTCTCTATCAATGAGCATGTCGAATCCTTGACCCTCCATTAGAAAATTCAATAGAAGTCCAACTCTATTATCTTCTTGGTCAAGGAACTGTAATCACTGAAATCTAGATTAAATTGGCAAGAAGATGAACTTGACACCTTGTGTTGCCAATTGGAAAAGCTTCAACTACAAAGGATTGTCATTGAACAACACAGCACAACAAGAACCCTTTCTTGGTCCCAGAAAGAAAAAATTGTTAATTGACCTTAAAAAACCTTTGGTTGATGATCTCCCTCCTGATCTATTATAGCATTTTGTGAATTTGTCTTTCCATCTGGTTAGTTTTGCATAGCTTACAGTTGTAGTCTAGTAGGTAGAATATTTATCAGTAGCAATTTTTTGGATCCAAAATTTGGCACTACCTTCCTGTTCCTTTCTGAAGAACCTAATGTTTGGAATTCACTTTAAACACTTCTTGAGTATTTTTTTAAGTCTAGGAGAAGAATTAATATCAAATCTACTCCTTGGTGTCAAAAAAGTGTTTTAATAACTTTTTATCAGTTTACTTTGGTCCCTTGATTATTTATTCTTATTTTATTTCTTTGTTCCTAATTCTTTATTATAATTTTTGTATTTTCATGTATGTGTCAATTATCTATATTTATTGTTAATTTATGATGGCTCTTAAATTAATTATTGTTATTCTATTATTTGATTCCTAATTCTTTATTGTTTTTTATTTTATTATTTGATTCCTATTTTTTTTCTCAGTGAATATTTAACTTTTGTTATCATTCTATAGCATTCATTTTTAGATCATTATCCTATATATCTTTGTCTCAACACTCTTTTGAATCATTTAACCTTTATTTTTCTGAGACAATGGCTAGAGTGTCCATTCGAAACACTGGACATTTCTAAATTTTTTAGACATTTCATATGTAGAAAGCTCAAGCACATCAACTTCATCCTTTTACCCAAACCAAATTAGTTGCTTCTTTATTAATACAAATGTAATGAGAAAACACCAACCACAATTGATTGTATACATAGAGAAATATGTATTTATCTTGCGTTAAAAAATTATTTTGAAGTTATTGAATGCTTGAGTGTTTCATCAGGAGAAGATGATCTTCTAAACATAAACTTACAACTTTTACAATATAGATACAAACTCTTTAATTTTTAAATAAAGCACCCATTTATGTGAACATTTGATTTTTACTTTTTCTTGTAGACCCACTTGTAGTCAAATGGTTTGGTTCCAACTTGAAGGTCCACCAATTTCCACATTTCATTCTTGATGATGGCATCATATTCCTTTTGTATTATTTATTTCCACTCATCATGAGTAGCAAATTATTTAAAGAAACATGGTTCAAAATTAGTAGATAAATTCAATTCACAACCATATGAAACATACATATCATATGCATCTCCTAAGTTGGAATTATCTACATCACCTCCATATTTTATGGTGGAACCTCTAGTTCCCATTTTTTCAACCTCATCGGGATGAACATTTTCAAGTGTTTTGATGAGCCATTTTGGTGTTCCTTCTTCAGATGGTTCGGTTTGCTCCATTGTTTGACATGGTGTTGCATTAAGATTCAACCTTCCAATCCTCTCAATCACATCATGTAGAGGATCTTTTTTATTTGATGAAGTGGTTGGAACTTCATGAGGGGAAGCTAGTGCTTCAAAATGGGATTCTAGAGATTGATCAAATATAACCCCCCCTCCCCTTCAAGATGTGGAATGGAATGTCATTATCAATTTCATGATATGTCTTTAAATAATTCATTATATCCAAATGATTCAATTGTCACTCAACAATATTGTCAAGCTTGGAAGATTTAAGAAAAAATAAATCTATAAAAATAAATATTCTTACTTACCTCATTGTAGAGATAATACTCCTTGGTGATATTTTAATACCCCATGAATTTGTGCTTCTAGATTCTTGCATCAAGCTTATTTATTTTCTCCTTAGGAATCAAGGGATAGTAGGAGGAACCAAATACCCTTAGATGCCTCAACAAAGGAATGTGGCCATACATATTTCATAAGGAGTCCTATTCTTAAGAGAATGAGATGGACACGTGTCTTTCACATACATTACACCTAGAACTGCATCAACCCAAAACATCAACTTTACACTTTTGAAAAACATCAACCATATTCAATATAGCGATGTTCATTCTTTCATCTACACCATGTTGTTGATAATTATATGGTACAGTGGTTTGATGTTGAATCCCATGTTAGCCAAGATAGTTTTCAAATTCATTGATGTATATGATCTTCCATTATCAATATGACTAGAGTGAATGTGTGATTGTGCCTTATTATGAATACATGCATGAATTTCTAAAAGTTTCAAAAGATTGAGATTTATCTTTCAACAAGTACACCTAACACATTCTTGTGTAATCATTAATAAAATTCATAACATATTTATTTCCATTAGCAGATGAAACAAGCATGAAGAAAAATAAATCAAAATCGTGCTTTAGAATAAAAATCATGAAATGGTTGTTTTTTGAGCTTTCCAAGGATATGTGCATCACATTGCTTTAGTTTCCTAGGAATAGTAGGCAAACTAGAAACACCATTATGTTTCAATAAGTGAATGCTATCATAATTAATATGTCAAAATCTAGCATGCCATAAAAGACTAGATGTAATGTGCCTCCATTTTGATAATAGAGGTGTGCAAAATCTTTTGTATTAATAGATGTCCCTTTCAGGTTCATCAATCTTTCATCCTCCACTCAAGTCATGACAACCATATTGTTGGAATCCTTCCTTATTTCTACTTTTTCATAAAATATGTGAATGGAGTGGCCTTTCAATTGAATGAGCACTAGGGATAGCAAAGTATATGCAATTTTAGAAGATATAGTATCATGTAAAAGAAAATTACGGAGTCTAGGTAGTTTAAGCTTAATGGTGCCAATTATTTGAGATTTGAGACTTGATTTAACTGCAAAGTATGATATGATGTCTACATTGTTGTTGAAATCTTAAAGAAGTCTCTATATAATGTCATGTGGCATTTTGCATCTATGTCAAACATCCAAGCATCTCTCTAAGAAACAAATGAAGAAACAAATCTTCATGTACTCCAATATTGCAATGGGAAACAATGAAATGAGTAAATTCACGGACATAATTATCTTTTGTTGGATTTATTTTTCCTCAAGGAAAAATCATAACTTTCATTATGTATAGAAAATTACATGTTGTAGATGTTTCTTCAGGAAGCATATATCAAAATATGGTGGCAATCCAAATACATATTAAATAATTTTGTTACATAACTGTAACCTAATGTCCATTTATCAATATACATTGGAATAAACAAAAATATGCAGTTCAGTAAATATAACATGCAGATAGTATCATCTCCAAAATCAGGGTAGAGTTTCCCCTTGTGAGGGCTGATCATCAAAAGGCCTGTGAAAATACTGGTAGAAAGTAGGCTCATTATGTTCTTGTATCAACCAATGATCATGTGGAAGTTGCACTGCCACCTTGGAAAGTTGATCAGAAAGTTGATTTCTTTCCCTGTAATATAATGACATGAAATAGAGTGAAATTTTCATTTTAATAGTAGAACCTCGTCCAATAGGTTTCGCAATGTGTGCACATTCCAAGTAGATTGTTGATTGAACCAATTAATAGTGATTTTGGAGTCTCTAAAAAATTGTAAGTGTTTACATCCCTTTTCTAATGAGAAAGATAGAAGGTGTCTTAGACTACTCAGTTCAACAAAGTTATTGGTGCCACGTCTGAGACCCATTTTTAATTTGAAATGTTGATCCTCATTAAGATATAATATCACCCCACCCCCACAACCATCAAGTTGGGCAAATCTGTCAAAATATTCCAAGGGGGATGATATGTCAATGTTCTCTACAATGATAGTCTTGTTAGGTTGTTTGGGATCTTCCTTGGGTATCAGGTGATAGAGAGAAGATATGTGTGCGGAGAGAACAGTCCAGTTTGGAGACATGTTATGGAAAATGATCAAGTTCCTACTGAGCCAAATACCCCAACGGACATGCAGAGGGAAATTCTGGAGTTTGGCGGGGTTTGCTCAGATCCACCATGTATGTTAGGTTGTATGAAAGTCCTGACCAGTCCAGCGTATGTTGATATTGTGCAAATGCAATATATGTTGCCAAAAAGCAATGTAGGAATAAATGATCAACACTTTCTTCAGCATTTCTACACATAGCACACCAAGAGGGCCCATGGAAGTATCTTTTTTGTAGGTTGTCGCCAGTGGGCACTTTGTTGTGTAAGATACACCACATGAACAGTTTTGCCTTAGAGGGGATTTTCAGTTTCAATAAGGGTCAACACCACGAGGTAAATACTGATGGTTTATGATCAGCATATATAAATGAGTATCCATCCTCAGGTGTGTACTTGCCATGTTGGGAGAAAATCCATAGGATCTCATCATCCCTATCAAATATTATAGTATGTGATTCCATGAGTGCAACGATGTAGCTTGTCCATTCTTGATACCATTCAGCAGGGATGTCAAGGTCATGCGCTCATTTCCAAGCTTGTGATAAAATGAAAGTGTTGATCAGGTTATAAATTTGGTCGAGTGTGGTGATGTTAGCTTGTTCTAAGAAGAGAATGAGGCCAGGAGAGAGGGAGTGTGCATTTCCACAGCTAGACCAAGGGTATTTTCCTATATGAACCTGTCTTCCTGATCTTATCCTCCAAGATAATCCACAATGGATGTATTAAATATAATTTAGGATAGCACGCGAGATCGAGGAGATGCTATCTCGTTCAATGGAGGGTTTCTGATCCATTCAATGGGTCATAGGGGACTGATATATTTCATTGTAACAACCTTGGTCCACAAGTTATCGGTGGAGAGGATTTTCCACCCTAGTTTAGCAGCAAGAGCCTTAGAGAATCATGAGAGATCTTTTAATCCCTAGCCTCCCCATTTTTTAGGCAGGGCAATGAGGTCCCATTTGGTCCAAGAAAAGGTGTGTCCTTCCTTGGATCCTTTCCAAAGGAATCTACAACAGATTTGTTGGATTCTGGAGAGTATGTCTTTAGGAATCCAAGCTAATGACATCCAATATATCGGAGTCACCTCAAGGACTGATCTGATGAGAACTAGGCATCCTAATCTAGAGAGACATCTGTGCTTCCAAATATTCAGCATTTTCTCAATCTAGGCTACCATCCAAGTCCAGTCAGCAATTTTGTATCTATTCGGTCTGAGATGAAATCCTAAATATTTGAATCCATCTTCAAATTCAAAGAGGTGAAAGGAAATCTCTGTAAGGAAAAATGAATCTCGTGATGAGAGCATCCCATAGCTGATAATGTAGATTTCAAATTATTACACAACATACATGTGCCTTTGCAGAACAGCTTAATCATTGAATTGAAGACTGATGTATCACTAATAGATCCATTCAGATAAATGAGTACATCATCCACGAAAAGGAGTTGTTTTACAATGTAGTTATCAACAATTTTGATGCCTTTCAGTCTCTCAAAGTTCCTCTAATCGATAATAAGTATGCTCAGGCCCTCCATTACCAAAAGAAAGAGTAGGGGCGATAAGGAGCACCCTTGTCTAAGACCTCTCTCAGCATGAAAAATTTTTGAAGCTGCTCAATTTATAAGGACATTGAATGAGACAGATGTGATACAACACATGATCTAGTTGATTACGGAGATAGGGAAACCCATGTGTTTCATAAGCATCTGAATATATATCCAACTAGTTATGTCGAAAGCCTTTGCAAGATCAATCTTGAGGTTCATGCCATTGATGTTTTTCATATGCATAGAATGTAGCCCTTCTTGTGCAATGCCAATGGCATCATGGATCTAATGATTATCCAAAAAAGAAAACTTTTCCTGAGATATATATATTAAAAGAGTATGGGCTTGATCCAATTAGCAATGAGTTTTGCAATAATCTTGTATATGTAGTTGTGTAATGAGATAGATCTATAATCAGAGAAAGTGTGTGGTAAATCTGATTTGGGGATGAGGGAAATGAAGGTAGATGTAAATGTGTGATATATACTATCATTAATCATGGATTCTTCAACAACCTGAAGTAGATCGCAGCCCAGCAAGTCAAGGAAGGTTAGATAGAATTCAATAGGCCAACCATATGTTCCCAGGCTCTTGTCTTTCTTGAACCATTTGAGTCCTGCTTCAAGTTCCCCCATCGTTACAAGTATTTTCAGGTCCTCTCTTGTATCATCATCAACAAACCTGGGGAAGAGACCAACGATTTTTATGATTTCTGCCAAAGTGGCCTCCTAAAGATCTTTGTAAAGTTGTTAAAAATGGGAGGTATCTAATATTGCAAATTGATTGAAAGAAGAGTAAGTGTGGCCTTCCTCATCTTCCGGAGATTAGATGGTGTTTATGGCCTTTCGACCTTTCAAAAATTGGTGGTAGAACTTGGTGTTATCATCTCCAGCATGAAGCTAATAGCTCTGCTTTTGAGCCTCCTGATTTCCTCCCTTTCCTTGAGGATTGTAATTCTTTCCACTTCCAGTTTAATGATATGATATTTGGCTTCAATGGAGGAGAAACATCCTCTGATAAGGTCTTCGGATCTGGCAATTTATTCTTCAATATTATTGAGTAGTTGTTCATCGTGTCTACATTTTTCCCTTGCCCACTCAACCATTTTATTTTTAAGACAAAGGATCTTAGTGGCAAAGCTAGTAGAGGCAGACATTCCAAGGGGAGGTGGTTCAATGGTCCAAGTCTCTCTGACAAGCTAGAGATAATTCTTGTCCACGATCCAATTCAAGTTGAACTTCAAGGGTGTTTTCGGTTTGGACATGGGGCTAGAGATGTCAATATAAATCGGAGAGTGGTTAGATATGCCCCCCAATCCCACCCATTGTTTGTAAAGAGCAAGTTTTTCAAGAAGGGCTTCCTTAATCAGAGATCGATCCAGTCTTCGTGAAAGCATAGGATCCTAAATTCTCCTATTCCTCCAAGTTGGCTGAAGATGAGACATCGGAATATCAAGTAAATGATGGTGCTCCAACAATGGGTTGATATTATCAGATAGTGAATTTGACTGTGCATTGTAGCCCCATGATTCTGCAACTCCAATAGATAAATTGAGGTCGCCCCCCGAGATGATGTTATCAGATTGCATGAAGGAGGAATTCAATATCGTCTCCTAGAATACCATATGATTATGATAGGGGCCATAGATATTCACTAATCATAGTTCCATTCCAAGTTGTTCCGAGAATACATATGATGCCAAAACACCCTCTCTACCCCACACATTTACAAGTCTCAAGGCCCTAAGATTGATGCCGACGGCAAGTCCTCCAGATCGACCACAGGCATCAAGGGCATGTAGGATCCAGCCTAGAAGTAGTGGTGCCAAGCCAAGGATGATGTGGTCACAACATCCAAGAGTCTCCTGAATCCTAATCACATCCACATTATCAACTTCAAAAAGTCTTTTGAGGGCTAGCCATTTTGTAGGGCTAGCCAACCCGCGACAATTGAAGGAGAGCCACTTCATGAGGGGGACATGGTGAGGTTATTTATTTCTCTAAGAACCCCATCGATGGAGATTTACCTACCTTCACCCACATTAAGATCGCCCTATTGAATGGCCTTGGAGATGTTGGAATGTCTAACCCTGGAGGATTTAGGATGCTTCGGGATTTTCGTGGGGGAGGATGAGCCCAGTCCACCACCAAAGGATGAGATCACCTTGTCAACATATCACAAACTATATCAATGGCTGAAATTTGATTCAGAGGATGCATCAAGAGAGGAGGAGGGGCACGAGGGAAAAGTAGGGATGGCAGGAGGAGGGTTTGAGTAAATGTCAGGGGAAATGGTAGAGGGACAAGGAATCAAGTTCAAATTATGTCTAGATTGAATAACATCCCTTAGAGGTGCATGAGAATATGCAGATGATCCAATAGATACAAAAGGAGAAGAGAGGTGAGGAAAGTATTCACTACTCGGATGACATCTAGTAGCAGCAGAGCGTGCCCTAGTTACCATTGGAGAAGGCGGTTGCGGTACAGCAGTTGGTTGCCTTTGTTTAGCCATAGTTGACTTTGATTTTGATGGCCCCTCCCTCATTGACTATTAATCCTTTTGTGTAGACTTTAGACTTCCCGGCCTTTCCAGTGTCATCATGTCCCGCCAATGATGGGAGCTCCTTGGCTAGTAGGGGACATTCTTTATATAGGTGTCCAAATTTGTGGCAACACCAAAAACGGATTGAAACTCCATAATCCAGAATTTGAGCCCTGGTAGTATTCCTCCAAAGAATCTACATGTTCTCCTCCAGTCCTTCACGGGTATCCAATTGAACCAGCATTCGAGCAAAACCCATATTCCATGTCTCAATGAAAGATTTATCATGGTCAAGGTATGTCCCTAGAGTGTTCCCAATGCACTTGAAAATGTCCTTTGACCATAAATGAAAAGGTAGACCCAGTAACCTAACCCAAATTAGATGAGCACCCAACTGTTCTTGATCAGCATTGAAAGGGGACTCCACCATTTGAGTAAAACAGGTACCATTTCTATGTGCCAAAATTTACTCAGTACCTAGTCTACATGTTCAAGTTTGTGGAAATGGAAAGTGAACCATCCCTTTAACATTGTAACAACTGACGGTATCACCTGCAATATTTGACCCCAGATCTTTGAAATCTATTTTCACAGTTGGGAAGAGGTATAATTATTGTCGCATACCCTTCCAACCAGAACCTTGTTTGTTGTGCTGATGATGTCGGCCATAGGAAGCCCTTCACCAAGAATAAGTTGAATTCCCTTCTTGCTCACCTTAATACACTTTTATTTTTTTACCCCGCACTTGCGAGTTCCGAATTCTAGGTGAGCAGCTTCGGTGGAAGGAGTTTTTGAGGAAGTGTTAACCCTAACAAGCTCAATAGGGACATCATGTTGCGGAATGGGGACTCCTTTGAAACATCCAGAGGAGGGAGGAACAGTAATAGAAGGGTGGAGGGGAGGGTGAGATGGCGATGAAGAGTGAGCGATGGATCAGAAGTGTAAACCCTAGAGGGTCCTAGATTTGCAGAAGAGGTCATCGGAGGTTGAATGCCAAGACAGGATTCCAAAAATGAAGCAAGGAAGCAGATGGGATCAGGTAATCAGGTAAGTTATAGAGCAGGGGGTCATCAGGGTAACAGTGAAATGGAGTTCCCATAGAAACATAACCGACAGTTCGAAAGGGAGCCAAATCATTAGGGTTAGGGCGAACAAGATAATATGTCGGGGAAACCCTAGAATCGCTGACCAAGGAAGCGAGTATATCACCTGCCGCCAGTGGATCCATTGTTATCAACCGATGTGGAGGCTCAATCCAGATGGAAGAAGACTCATAGGGGTCCTCTAAAAAGTCTATGAGCTTGTCATCCATTTCAGACTCTGAAATTTCTGTAGTTGACCTAGGAGATGATATTGAGTCCGACCAAAAATGATGCCCGCAGAATATGCGCTTCGGTCCCCACAATATGAAGCCACCTTGAGAGTCGAAGAGAGGAAGAGGGGATGGTGAGTATTCAGTCAAGTCTACAGTCAGACGGTGTAGCTTAATCATTATCATGTGATGGTTGCAAGTTTGGGACTTGTCGCACGATCATAGCCATTTCCCCCCATTACATTTCATTATTTGTTGGATTTATTGTTTTCACTATGCCTTCTTTTTTCTCTTGTTTGTATTCAATCCTCTCCAAAGGGATTCTACATGTCGATGCATCATGTCCATTTCTACCAAAATGGGCACAATTAATATTAGATCTATCACCATGGCTGTGTAAACCCTCCTTAAGTCCTTTCTTCCACATCCTCTCTTAATACTTTCTCCACTAGAAGACTTAGGTGACTATTTCTTCCCTCTATAACCAAGGTATATGGTTTCTTTAGGGAGATTAATTGTTTTCTTCCTCTTCCCAAAGGCTTTCTCACATTCTGTGACTTTCACCACTAGAATCAAATGTAATAGACTTTAGTTGGTCACTAGCTTCCAAGGATTCAAGATAGTGAGAATGTGTACGGTAGAGGGCCTTGACAAAGGTTGTGAGAGGAAGATATTTATTCACCCCAGTTTCATATATGCCATGCATGATGGGTTTGCTCCTAGAATCCAAGGTTATGGCATCATCATCCTTCAAGGCTAGGTTTAAGAGTTCCACCAATAGTTGAACAAGCACCAATTTTGAATGTGAGTCATACAAATATTTTATCTTCTTTAGATAACCATAAGAATTTGTAATGGAAATAATATGGTGGGTTACCTCTTCACTTATTGATGCAACAATAAGGGCATGGGATTTTTTTTTTTATTCTTCCACATGGCTAGCTTATTGTTTGATGTAGGCTTCTTAGGTCCATTGTCCTCCTCTCCTTCACAAATTCAATCCTACAAATCATCAAAAATGACTTTGTATTTCATCTTTCTGGAACACTAGTTTTCCTTGCTATTCAACACCACACGAGTGATGGTAGGAGAATGCATATTCAAAAAAGTTCTGAATCAAAGTCTAGATAAGTAATATCTTAGCAATCACAATAAACCATATCTTTTGCTTGAATTTTAAATTGTAGATAAAAAGAGCATAAACTATTATACCAAAGACATCAATTGGATTTAGCTTAGATGGTTGTGAGAAATGTTGTTATCTTCCCCACTAGTATTCAATTCCCACATGTGACATGCTAAGTTGATAATGAATATATTTTTTAATGGCTTCAACCTTTGTTGTATGAGAATTCCCTTTAAGGCTATAACATGTGCATTCCTCATATAGAACATAAAGATATTTCTCATGGGAAAAAAGGTACTTCTGTACCATAGTTTGACTCTATGTATATATAAAAATGAACAATGAGATGTATAAGTGAAAATATTTGAATGAGAGTACCACATTGTGCACATAGCATTACTTCTGCAACTAAGGCATATACACCAAAAACAATTATTGAAATTATTGCTCAACATGGTGAACCTACAACCTTTGATTTGAACTATTATACAATATTGTATAGAACTATAGTATCCATTACCATAGTAACAAGACAAGCATGAGTCACAAACTAACCAAGTAAAAAATAATTAATTCAAATGGCTACTTGGGGACAGCTTGTTGTCGTTGCAACAAACACCCTCCAAAATTTTTCTTACACTTGAATTTTGGAGCCTACTTGTGATCCTACGATTTTTCGTTCTAATTTAATCATAGTTGCTTCATGATTGGTTGGTGTTTTGCTAAGTGTTCAAGTCTTCTTCTAAGATTTTAACCATCAAACTCACTTGCTTACACATGATTATCTTTTGATGCATTCACAGGCGCACCTCATTCTAGAAAGCATAGTAGTCCATGACTATCTTTGAAGATGGGCATTACGTAGTTTTTGAGACTAAGGCTTGCACAGTGCCTAGGAATAGTTCTTGTGAAATGTTTATTTATAGTGCTTTCATATTCACAGTTGACAATGATTATGCAATCCATAAGGACAATGCACTGGGTAATCTATGCTGACAATCAATGTGCAACATTATTTGACAGTCTCTCTCATTGTTTGTTGCAATCGTATCATCATTCTGGTGAGATTTCTCAACTATCACTTTTGTGTACCTTTGCTTTCACAAGTATTGCTTTCACTTTTGTGATTGTCTTTTCTCCTTCAGTTCACTTTCACAATTTTCTCTTTTTCTTTTTCTTCGCTCTGGCATGTGTTGCTTTCACTTTTTCTAGCTTTTTCAAGTGTCATTTTCATTTTTCTTACCATCACAAGTTTCACTTTTAACTGTTTTCACTCTTACATGTGTCTCACTGTGGCGCATCAATAGAGGAATTTCTAGTGCACTCTTTTGCATTAGATGATCATATATATCATAAGGATATGCACTAGACACTCTCCCACGTCTTAGCGCACTTTCTATTTGCAGTCAACACTTGTATTTTAAGTGTCTCAAAGCTATGTTTTAACTATCACACTTAGAAATAAGTGTCGCTTTGTTGTCGTTTCAAGGTATGCTTGTTGATTTTGGGTATTGACTACTATTTTGGCTTGTATTAATATTATTTAATTGTGAGATCATTATTTCAAGACTTGTTTGCATGTCTTGCTCTCTCTTGTTTAACTGGTCCCACACCTATTCATTTTTGGACCATTCTTTGTCTTTGTAGCTTGCTAACTCTCTCTTGGAGATGGAAAATGCATAGTCTCAAGTCACAGTGAAGCATCCTTTCCTCTTGGAAATGTGCATTATGCAGTCACTGCCTCCAAGAATTGCGTATTGCACAATCAGTGTTAATTCTCTGCCTCTTTTCCTTGAAAACTATGCAACTCTTCCGACCAGAAAGTCTTACACTACAAACTACACAGTCTTAGCCAATAGATATGCCTCACTACCTCCTTGACTAGCGAAATTGTGTAATCACTCAGGTCAATATTCTTGCGCATTGGGCAATCATAGTGAGAAAGTATGCCTCACTGTATTAATTTCTCCTTCAACTACACAGTTCTTCCCCTCAGTCTCTCAGCCACTGCGCATTGTGCGGTCACAATGACTCCTAGAACTACGTATTGCACAATCCTTAAGCCTCCTTCTTAGTCCAACACTCTTTCCTAGCTTGATGAACATGTTGTATAAGGAACAAGATAGACTAGGAGATTTCGGGATTGATGTTGTCTTTCCATTTGCGGGTACTATTATTTAGACATGAAAGGATGATACTCAAGGAGGAAACCAAGGAGAGGATACAAGAGCACTTGTAGAGAAGAAGCACCAAAGGGGCCATTATGAAGAACCTGAAGGAATCTTGGACAAAGACAAAGACATGGCAACTCATACTAACTTGGAAGGTTCCAACACTCATCTAAACCCTTTGGAGGGTGAATATGGTGATCAAGAAAATATCCATCATGAAGAATTCAGTCGCAATAGCAAGGAGAAAGTATTGGCCTAGACACATCACAATGAAGTTACATGTCATCAATGCCAAGTTATGGCTTCTCCAAGTTTCATCACAAAGTCTTAAGTGTCAATGTATCTTGCCACATCATTTGTGAAATGTAATTATTTTATTTTCAAAAATGAGAAAATGTAAAATTTGTGGAAGACCAAAAGGTCTCTCATGGAATGTGAAAAGTCACTCTAAAATTCTAGAGTCATTGGAAGTTTAAAGGTGACATAGGGATTTTAAAATTCATATTAGAAGCTCAAGAGTCATGAGGGAGGTATAGAGTCACATGGGAGGTGAATATTCACTTCATTTTTTATAAATAAACCCTCATAACTCAAGTAAAGGGCTTGTACTTTGAATTTTGTACTTTTCACCTTGGCTTCTCTAGTTTGGCATAGGAGAGAAGATATTTCTTTGGAGGAGCAAGTGGTGACTTAATGTTGTAATATTGGGGCTAGTGTGGTAGCATTGTAATTGTATATCTTGGTATTTTCACTTAATATATGAAGCTCTCAAAGTCTATGCACTTTCATGCACATGTCGTGAATTATTGTGAGACCATTATTTCATTGTTTGCGGTGTATATTTATATTAACACACACTAATGAAAATGAACTATTTCACTGGCTTTAATATACATCTTGTTGAATTTGTGTTGTTGTTTGATTTCATGATCATTGTTATCTTGTGAACTAAGTTGCAGGTTAATCTATTATTCTTTCATGCTCTTTCGTGTCTCTTTTGGGAATCATAATACTATTACCTTTCTTCTAAAGTCTCACTCCCTATTTTCCCTTCTGTGAAACTACTATATACACATTGCAATTGTATGCCTCACAATGTCAACCTACTTTCTTGTTTCAAATATTGTTTGCATAATCTCTTATGTTGATAATTGTATCTAAGGAGAATTCCTAAGGATAATGGAAAGTTGTAGTATTTCAGGTTGGGTCTCCTAATCCATGATGTGAGGTATGATTGGGACTCCATACTAGGGAGACCCTTAGTTGACTATGAAAACTCCTTAAACTAGGAATTCCTACTGCAGCATTGATGATATTTCTTCTACTTGTTAGATTTGCATGAACAAGTTATTTGCAGTTTCCTATGGCAAACATCAAAATACATACGTTGCAGCTTACACCATTTAAATATTTTTCGAACCAAGAAACTGAACAATATAGAAAGATGCACACAGACGACATAGTTTTTTTTGGACAAATATCCCCGGAAAAACCCAATGCGGGAAAACTGGTGCAGCAGATCTGAGGGTTTTTATTATTATGTAGCAGTTTTCTGAATAAAACTTTGGATGCCCTCTCGGCAATCCAGTTACAAAGAAATACAAATGGTAGAAGAAATTTTTGAGATTACCTCACTCTACCTAGCAAATCATGGCTGATCTGGCAGCTGAACTAATGTGTCCCCAGCTATTTCTGTGTTGCCTCTGCGTAGGTCCAGCATCAACCTCTACGGCTCTATGTCTGCTGAACTAGGAATCAAGTTTCCTTCTGGAGTAGTTTCCAACCCTCCCGGCTCAGAAATGTTAGCTCCTTCAGTAAATTTGGACTTCTTCTTGGAGAACTGTGATGCCTCTGTGTGAACCCTTCTGGCTCAGTGTCAACCTCTGCGTGAGCCCTTTTAGCTCACCATCAACCCCTCCTGGGTACTACGTTGCCTCCTTCTGGTATCTCTTTGCCTCTTTGCTGTGTTTCCTAGCTTAGGAGAAGACTCTCCAACCAAAATATCCCTGCCCCTCACTGCAAAGGCTCACTATCAAAATTCTCCCGGCAGTTACTCTACTTCATAAAATTGAACTTCTAAACTCACTCTGTGTGTTTTCCAAATGACCCTCAAGGTTCCTTAAATAATCTCCTTGTCGACATTCCATAGCCCAAATTATAAGCTATTCAATGGCTAAGATCATTTCTGCTTGATCCTCGTCTTCTTCTAGAAGTTACACCCACAGTTAGATTAATACCCATTAATTATTTTATTTTTCTAAGTTTAGACTTAGGGCCCCATTAAAAATAATTAATTATTTTAATAAAACCATTTCTGGGTGGAATTTCCCAAAACTTTTTCTAGGTTCTTTGGAATACATGTTCCCAAGCCTCCCTATAAAATTTGATACTTAGAGCACATCTGATGCTACTAGAAAGAAACACTCCCTCCTAGCGAGAAATGTGCTCTAGCAATGCAACCTGCTGAAGAATCACTCTGATTTGTAACATCTCCCTCTGCGCTACTAATGTCTGACATGTTTTCCACCAGCCATTGGGAAAATGTTGTATTTGTACTGTTGCTGACCCTACCATTGTCAACACTGAATCCATAATGCAAATCCCTCTAAATTTTTGCATATGTGCTACTATTGGCACTACCACTGCCAACTTCCCCTACACCGCAAACTGTTGCTGCTACTGCATTAGCAATGGAAAAACATCCCAAATTACTAAACTAATTATGTTCAATATGATACCATGTGAATGTTGGATTCTAACTGTTGTTAGTCTTTGTGCTGACCCTCTAAATCTACTGCACTGTTGCTGGCCTCCACTCTGTGCCACCTGCACTACTGCTAACTCTGCTCTGCGTTGTTCAGTCTTTGGCGCTCCTAGCCACTACAACTGTCTCTCTGACACTCCTTAGCACCATTTAGCACTAGTACATCCACCTATTTTTGAACTGTGCTCCTGTAGAAAGGAATTGATCAAAGGGGTGGCCTCCTCAAGGATATTGCCCTTTTGTATCTCTTTCGAACTACAACTCCAAATCATCCCACCTCCCTCCAGGAGGTATCTCGGTTGTCATGGTGAACTCCTCCTCCCCGATCTTCATGGGTGTAGCCTTCGGATCATGTTTCTCATATTTTTCCTTCTTCCTGAGAGGACATTGTGTTGTGCAGTGATCCATTTCACCACACCTGAAGCACTTTATCTTCAAGACGTCCTTCTTACGTCTATGTTGCTCCTACTGCCCCTTCGATGCAAGGACTAAATTCTCCTCCTCCTCCATGGGCTTCGACCCACTGTTGTTGCTTCCATCAAGCTTACACTTGACTAGATCTCTCCTCAACTCCTCTTTCTTAAGAGTTTCCCACATCTCATCCAAATTTGGCAAAGTTTCTTTGCCCATGGATACTGTAGGCAAAGACTTGCCACTCATCTGAGACAGAATTTAGGGCCAAACTAACTAACTTGGAATCTTGAGGTGTAGACCCCACAGCTAATAACTCATATCGGGTCTCCTATAGCATCATGAGGAATGAATCTACGCGCTCCCCCTTGTTGTAGTGTTTTCTTCTCAAAGATGTACGAAAATAACCCATTTAAGATTATGGATGACAAACAATTTCAATAATGTAAATGGCTGCTAAACATTGTAGATCTACAGCAATTGGTAGATACAAAACCTACCAAAGTCCAGATCTATGCCACAATCATAGTTAAACAACAAAAAGAAAGAGTAATAACTCCAATTGTCCAATGTAAACCAGATATACAAAGAATAGTTTTTTTATAACAATTGTGAAGGGAACAAATAAATGTTACTAGACCCCCTCTATGGGATGGGTTCTTGGCTATCCTCAAACGTCTTTAGCTTGTGTAGAGTCTTTCTCCTCTATAATGTGTAAACCCAGCAAATAATGGTGTGCGACAATGAAAATAATTAGAGTTATAACAGTGAGTGCAATAATGCAAATAATCAGAGTTACAGCAGTGAGTGCAACAATGAAAATAATCAAAAGTGAATAATGAATGGAAAACCCTTCTATTTATAACAAAATATTGAGTTATCCTCGAATAATGATCAATAATAAAATATTATTGATCCCATTCTTGGAATAACTACTTGGAATATTTTATTGTATTTGGTTAGGAGGGAAAAAGTATTTAAACTTTTATTTAGAAATAATAAATAAATAAATGATTTATTTATCATCTCATGGAATTAGTTAAGGAATAATAGATAAATAAGGATCTATTTAATTGTTCCTAAGGGATTTAATCAAATTTGACAAAGAATAATAATTAATTATTGATTAATTAATTATTCTTAGAGAAAAATAAGATAATTAATGATCTATCTGTTTATTTTTCATGATTGGGTCAAATATAACAAGGAATAATAATTGAACAATGGTTTAATTAATTATTCCTAGAATAAAATCAAATAAATAGTGAATTATTGAATTATTCTTCATGGGTTTACCTAAAAATTACTTGACAAAGGTGGTTTATTAAGCAATTTCTCACAATGAAAGAAAATTTACTATGGTAAAATTGGCTTTACATGGTGTACTTCTATCCATCTAGTAAATTAGGCTAGATGATCAATTTTTTGGTGATAACAGATTTCCCCCCAATGTATGAGTGTTAGGAGCAAAATGTATAACCGAAGTATGTTGTAAAGACACAATCACTAGACAACATAGGGGAGTCAAAGAGAGAGAGAGAGAGAGAGAGAGAGAGAGAGAGAGAGAGAGAGACCAATGAAGCTTAATTGAAAGAGCATAGGGACAGAGAGGGCATGACTAATGCAAGTCTCCTTTTATGTTGTGGTACCAAACCTCACTGAGGTGGGGGAGGCATACCCATCAGGATAACTTAGTACAAAAATAATGGTTTGCCCAGAAACATAATACTGAGCAATGAAGTACATGTTGAATGGTCATGACATGATGGCGTAACAGAGCCAGAAAATAATACAATGTGTCCCATATACATAATGCACTTGGTAAAAACATGATCCAGGAATGAATACAATAATATCTAAGTACATGAGATACAAAGGCCCTTCCCTAAAAAAAAAGGGTCGGAGGGAGGATAAAACAACCGAAGAAGCACTGCTAAACAGGGGAGGGCTCTGCAGTACTGAATGGATCATTTGAAGGAGACTTTCATGCTATGAACAATGCAATCGGTAGGAACCGAAGCCATCAAATCTGCGGAACTGCATCTAAGGTTGTACCATAATATGAATGCATCCAAGCATGTGGGGGGATACCTGAAGGGCTACCCCCTCATGAGGTATGAAACATCTCTCACATACTCGGGAATCACTGATATAATCTGTTGCATCACTGGACAATCAAGTGTATGAATAACGAACATGAAACAACCAAGTCAAAGGGAAATAATGAGTCCCTTTGCTCGATCCAAGGCGCTGAACAAAAATGGAAGTTGGAACCAAGATACACCGCCCTCTAGGCCATTCTTCTAGAATAAATGATCTGATGTCGATAGAATAGGGCTCGCGATAGATGAGGCAATAAGGATCCTCAACTAAAGCACGAGGGAAAATAGTAATGTGACTGATGGATTGGCACCATGGATAATGGAGAGAAAGTAGGAATGAGGGACAAACAGATGACTACCCTTGTCAGAGCATAAAGCACATGGTTGAACTCGCAAAAACTGACTCAACTCCAGAGGGGATGGGAATAGTATGACTGGAGGAAAAAATGGGCAACACAGGATGAGAGGTATGCAAATATGGATGGAATATTGTGACATAATATAATGGGACATGAAATAGACTCCAAGAATGCAAGGGTGACTCATCATGGATGCTCTGAACAAGGGTGACTCGATGACGCTACCATACAGACTAGGCCCAGTAGGGACCATCAAAACATGAGTAAATGATGGTTACTCATGACAAAAATTGACACATGGTATGACAAGTATTCTAAGGAGGAGGACCACAAAGTACAAGTGTCACTTTATGAAGAAATTCGATTTTGAGAGGTGACGAAGTGACCTTTCTTGGAAAAAAAGGCTTCCTGGTGAAGTGTCAAATCATCGAATGGAGTTGTTATCTCAAAATCAGATCCTAATAGGCTGCAGATTAGGTTGACTCTAAGTAACTATTTCAAACCTACTTTAGGCTGAGGCTTAGCCTCCTCAACCTGAGAGGGCTCTCTCAAAAAGGGGGTTAATGATTTTGATTATAGTTAAGATGGCTAACTCTTGTGAAACGACTGTAAGAATATGAATGGTGGAAACACATTTAGCAACTATCCATTGGGCTTATGGAGTCAACAACATCTCAATATGACAATGAATTCAACCTTACATAGAAGTCAGGGCATTCAGCATTTAAAATATTCAGAACATTACAACTCAGATAGGACCACACAGTCTATGAATGCATACAAGAAGTTAGAGCACCTCAAGTGAATTCTAAGTGATTACACATTCATACCACTGCAAGAATTAAGAAAAGGACAACATCACACATTTTGAACATAAAATCCCTCATGAATCCTGAGAAGTAAAGCCAAACATGTATTATCAAAACAGAGTCTTACATAAGCCAAATATCAGCCTTTTTCATAAAATTTCCAACCCTTTTTACATTGCTGCTCCAGCTATATACAGAGTTCTTCTTCTATCTAATTGAGATTCCTCCTCAAGCATGAGGGGAACTCGAAAACTACTTCTATTACTGACACATATTAAACTTTAACTACTTAATAAATACAACAAACTGTTAACTAGAGTTTTTAGAGATCTAAATCAAATAGGACTCTAACTTCATATTACACGAACAATGGCTTTGATTAGGATTATTCTCGTTCTTTGACATCTGGTCCTCTTTTAGTTTGGTTGGGATTGGTGTTCAATGCTCCACGTTGGTCTTATATGCCATATCCTCTCCACTGTCCTGAAATATAGGAAACTACCCTTGCTCCTCGGTCTTATGGTTTTCAAATCCACAGAATCCGTTCTTTCATCTTTGCTTTCCAAAACGTGACAGGTGGCCATGTCTATTGATGTGTTGTCCACTGCTTTTAAAACAAAAAACGCATTCAGGTTGTCTTAACATATCTGAACCGTGCTTAAACTGCTCACGTTATGACAAAATTCAAATTTGGATCCCAACCATATTTCTCCATCTGTCTTAATATGATTGATTGTTGTAGCTTCAGATGTCTCCTTCAAAATTTTCCTGCTTCTGTTTCAAAATTGGTTGATTTGTATTGGAACCTTTAGCTTCAGCAGTTTCGTAGCACGCTACGAAACTGCTGAGCCTTAATCATCACCTTCAGTAGTTTCATAGCGCGCTACGAAACTGCTGAGTTGTTTAAAAGACATAGTTCTCAACCCAAAAATTTTATTAATCGAACACTTTGTTTTCAAAACTTCCTTTAAACTTTCCAAAACTGAATGGACATTTAGAATTCTTCAAGAAGATGATACCAAGCAAACTCATCAAAATTCAAAACATACTCTTACTTGAAATGTGATTTCATTTAGAAAGTTCCTTTAGCTGACTTAACTGTGCCTTTAGATCTTCTATTTGTTTTTTCATAATCTTGTTCCCAGCTCTCAATTGCATATTAATCATCTTGATGAACTTGGCTTCTTTGATTGCCAGCACTATCCAAGTATGAAATTGAGTATTACAGTCAACCACCTCTACAGCTGCATTCTCCTCCCATAAGGTTTTAATTCTGTAATAATTAGCTTGTATGATGGCATGTCTTCTAGCAGCTTTCTTCAGTCTGGCAATCTCATGATTAGCTTATTCCAATTTTCTTTTCAAGTATGCTATATTGTCTTCTTTGGATGTGGCGACTGTTTTGCCTGTGTCCTTTATTTGCCGGCGTTGTATCTCTTCCCCTGTTTCCTCTGTTCTTGGTGGTGCCTCCTGTACTTTCTGAAATCTCCTTGTTATAGGTCTCCTGGGGTTGAAAACAAATTGTTCAACTTGCTCGTCAAATTTAAGCTTTTTTGAGGCTTTGGTTTTCTTTGTACTCTCTTTATCTGACTACATCAATTCATCTTGAACTAGTAGAGACTCCTCAAAGTCAATAACCTGCAATAAATCATTTAGATTTCTCTTTGAAACTGGAATTTCTTCAACCGCTACTACTTTACCCTTTTCTTCAGCCATCTGACTTCTTGTTCTTCTCCTTGAGACTACTTCAGCGGTGCTTGCTTCAGGTACAATCTTTTTAACATGAGCTTTTTCCTTAGTTGATTGTTGAGGTGTGTCTTGAATGATCAGTGGTTGTACTGGCTCTCTCACTTGTTTCCTTGCTTTTAATTTTGGAAATATCTTAGCTCTTGCTTCTGTTTGGAGATCCACTATTGTGAGATCTCTTGCAGGTAGAGGACTGAGGCCAGTCTGGCTT